>PVJA010031019.1:10090-25362 GCA_004027025.1 Myocastor coypus | reverse complement strand
GGGAAGGGAAGGGAAGGGAAGGGAAGGCAAGGCAAGGCAAGGGAAGGCAAGGCAAGGGAAGGGAAGGGAAGGGAGGAAAGAAAGGATCAAAGCAGACAAAAGGTTGGATTTCTTGTAGATGCAATGGGGTCCAAAAGAGCACAGGTGATGAGTGAAGAGGAAAGGACGGTAAGAATGAAGTTATGTGATGTGCAGTATACTAATAATCACAGTGAATATGGACATTAGAATTATGAACTAAGACTAATAAAAGGAAATTCTTTAGTACATAAACTTAGGTTACAGGTTTCGTATTTCCAATTAAATCTAATGATCAAAAACTCTTCATTCAGTTATATGCTATGTATTTAGATACAACATTTGAGGGCCTACCACATAGCTGAGTGGATTAAACCACATGCTTAGGCAAGCGCAGGGACTGGAGTTCAATACCCAGCATGCTGTGCCTACCCCACCTCCGAGGCACGCTGAGATAGCGATAGAGACGTGGCATGGTGATGCATTCCTGTAATCACAGCATTTGAGAGGCTGAAATCGGGAGGATGACTGTGAGTCTGAGCTGTTTAGTGTGATCCTGAAGATACTGTATTAAATATATTTTTAAATGATACAACATATATATAAATATGTGTATATAAATTTAGTTATCTTTTGCACTCTCTGAATCTAGGCTTTGCTTATATATCATAAATATATCGACCTTTTCCAATCTTAGAGATAATACACCCCCTTGTAGAGAGGAAGGAGAAGAGTTTGTACCTAATGGCTTAAGGACATGGTTGGCAGGTGCAAAGACTGAAACATGGTGGAAGGCTGTGGCAGAGGAAATCTGCTTTTCATAGCAGTGAGAATTAACACAGGGGAGCAGTGGCAGAGAGGAAAGGGCAATGGACCAGGCATACTTAAGGTGATCAAAATTGTTATGGTTTGTATGTAGTTGTCCCCCCAGAGCCTCATGTAAGTCATGGGGCTGTCAAGCACATGGCTCGAGGAGCAGGGTCAAAGGGCTTGTGGGGCATGGCCAAGAGAGGCGCAAACCATTAAACTGACAGTGTGCACTGCTAGACGTCCCCCCGCCCCAGGAGCGGTCTCTCTTGGAGGTATGGAGTGAACCATCCTGGACACAGTGGTGCTGTCTTGAGGCCGTGCCATGAAATTCAAGCTGCTTTAAATTATGAAACCTCCAGTAACTTTGAGCTAAATAAACCTTTCCTTCCCTAAGCTTCTGTCTGGTATTTGTTCCAGCAATGACAGAGAAAAATAACTAAGACAAAAATTTACAGGAAACACTTATTTTAAAAATTATTACAGTAGCTTCTTCCCCACCCAGACCCTGAGTTGCATATGAATGTAAGAAGGAACTCTTGGCCTGAGGGACAGGAACTTCCCCAAACAGAAACCAGACCCAGCATCTGTTGTGGAGCATTGCAGCAAAATTCCCTACAGAGAGGCTGGGGGTCAGACCCTCCCAGCTAATCTAGGAGCTGAACATCTTGGCAGAGGAGCATGGTAGGTTCACTTCTATGGGCTTCAGCAGGAAGAAGCTGAGCACAGCAGCCAGACCGAGCCAGGCACATCTGGACAAGATCAAACATGGTAGATCCAGACCAGAATTTCAGTAGGCACTAACAGCATAACTTCACCAAAGTTCTACATCAAAGTTTATAGGACAGTTTTATACAAAATGACAAAGGGAAGGAGCAAAATACAATCTCAGGCCTCAAGCCCACCTAGAACAAATGCAGAAGACACTATATAGAAGAAAATGAGGATCACACAGCTAATTCTTTGAATTAATAGCATCTGAAGTAAAAAATTGCAGAAAGATATAGAGGTAGAGCATCTGAAGTAAAGAAGCAAATGCAGAAATAACTGGTGAAGTAGAAAAAGAAATCTATGAATTAGGAACTAAAGAAATTCATGACTACAAGACCAACCCTACACATTCATAGGGATTTATTAAAAATATCAATTATTGATGGAAAATACCAGTTCTACATTAAGTGTAAGGCATTTGATATTCAAAAAGACAGTGATGTTAAGCTTAAGTACCTATGCTATAGAGTAATAGTATCACTAACCTTCTCTTCTGGAATGTTAACAACTTAAGTTTGCAGACCAAAAGAAAAAAAATATGAGAAAAAGAAGGACTACAAGGAGAGCCAATATTTTGGCCCTAGTCCTTCAAGGTCAGTGAGGACTCAGGACATAAGACAATCTGTGTTGTAACATCCTATAACTCAGTAGTGTGCCAGATTTTCTGTTCAAGGAGATTATGCAGCCATAAAGGAAAGGGATTGATGATGTATATAGTGTGCCTAAGGAGAGACCCCTAGGGAGAAAACATTCTCTCAGGCTTTCAAGGAGAGCAAACTAGTCAAGCAATGGCTGTGATTGATCCAGACCGCTGACACTGACAAAGTGCTACAAAACACTGCACATAGTTTCAAGTTAAATTGTGAGGAGACTTGACTGAATTGTCAGATACAAAAGTTGCATATTTTATTATATGGGTCTTGCTTTAATTTGGCCTCAACCACCCAGCAGAAAAGTTTAAACATGAGGAATAAAATATAAAGCCAAATTAGTATGCTGAACTGTAAAAGGCTCAAATCAACAGCTTCTGACATTGCCAGTTCTTCTGATAACGCATTACTATTATGGCATATTGAACTAGTTTCTTTTAGTTCAATGCGAAGAAATATTTGTACCAATAGTGTTTAGAAGTTACCATGTCTGCCTCTTGTACTCTGAACAACTACTATGAAGACCACAATATGCACTGTGTTACTTATTGTGGCTGTCCTACTATAACATGTTTTGAAACTGTCTCGTTGTAAAAAAAATAAAAATTTTTACAGCAAATGTAACATTAATCCCTTTCAAGACACCCTCACTTATAACACACTTTTCCCATTATTCTTGCCATTCAGAAGCAGCTCTGGAAGTCCTCTTTTATCAGGGTCTGCCAGGCAAAATGATGTAGAATGTTGCTACTCAGTTACAACAGTAAGAAAGGCTCCCTTCAAATATTATTCAGTACACTTATCCACGTTATTCTCCGACTTTGCACGTTGGGACATCTAGCTATTTCCCAGTCTCAGAATATCCATAAAAGTTAAAATTTTAAAATCAATTCATATTTTTCCCATTCTTCCCTATGGGAACTCAATCCTGTCTCTATGATCCATGAAAGACGTATACAGGAATGTGTTTTTCACATCTCTGGGAATCTCCCAACCCTAACAAGTTAACACAATCAAAATAAGTAAAACATGTTTAACCATCAAAATAAGTAAGCTTATATTTTTCATACTTAGTTTTTATCTCCAAGAGGAAAATGGTATGAGACAGGGGCCCAAAGCTTTAAGTTTGTCCTCTCTTTATCATGCTCTTGACTATGTGATAATTGATGTCTGCTCTAAAAAAAACAGTTACAGTTACAACAGCAAGAAAGCCTGCTTCAAATATTTTATGCAGTACTCTTATTCATGTTATTCTTAAACTTGGCACTTTGGAACCTCTAGCTCTTTCCCAGTCTCAGAATATCCATAAAAATTAAACTTTTAAAATCACTTTAGGGCACTAAAGCAGCCACAAAAATCACATGGTTTGTTTGTTTGTTTTGTAATTTCCAGTCAAATCTTTAGAATATTTTTTATTCTAAGCTCTTAACTCCCTTAGGATTCTTACCTGACATCTCTCCAGTGGCCTACAAAGGAGAGATTTTACTTGGCTAAAGGTCACAATTTACGTCGAGGTTTCACATGATTAATGCCCAACTTAAAATAAATGCTAAGACAATAACTAAGTTAAACAAATTTATAGGACCAGGGAGGAAACTTGGTAGTAAGAGGGCTTGCCTCCTATGCACAAGGCCCTAAATTCAATCCCCATACCACAAAAAAACTACACAAAACAAAAAGCAAATTTATATAACATCAAATGACTGAAATTTTAAGAAATGTTTAATATTTTCTCCAGAGAGCTGAGAAACTGTATTATATTGCACTCTTGCTATAATGATAAAACACTAAGAACACTCTAAATGTTTAGCCAATGCTTGGGAATTGGTAGATTTATGCAAGTAAATCAAGTCATATTTTCTGAAAGGAATAAATGCTGTTCATTCCTATGGGTAGAAATTCATCAAGTACACATCAAGATTCTTTCCATGGTTTTTCCACTGTTCTATTACAGTGCTTCTACAATGTCAGGTCAGTCAATTTAAGAGACAAGCACCTACCAGTCTGCCATAGAGTCCATCTCAAGCAGGTACGAAGGAAAATATTTATCAATCTACTAAGAGAAATGTGAAAGTGTCCTGAACCAGAATTTCTTAGAAATATTAACCTTGAGTGTGTATGTGTATAAGGCTCTGTATCGTGAAACTGTTCTATAAAACTTAAAGTAACCAAGCATTCCAGAGAATATTATATTTTAATCATTTAGACTAGAAAAGACAAAAAGAGAAAGAAGAGTTTCAGAGATGAGATTCCCCACCTCCAAAATTCTCCCCAAAATTATGCTACTACACTGTCTTAAAGCCTTGAGCCAGCTCCTAATTATATATCTGTTATGCAGTTAATGAGTGATTATATGTTTCTAGTAATAGATGATCAATATTTTGGATAGTAATTTAGCTGAAATCATAACAAACAATAGGATAAAGATAAAATTATACATGTATACACATACATTGTATATTTATGTATGAATGCATATGTATAATATAAACAGTGCAATATTTGACTACCTTATATTTATATATCATGCACAACTGTGTGTTGTAATTATGTACATTATACAATTATTACATAATTGGTAGTATACCAAATATATTTTCATTTATTTACATATAATGATAAAAGTATATATAGTGAGACATATATCTATATGGACATACAAATATGTGTGTATACAATTTATTTATTTTTCACCCTCTGAATCTAGAGTTCTTTTAATAACTAATCTAAGCATATTATATTTACTATAGTTTTCAACTTCTAGTTGTTTAGAGGGAAAGAGGAGAATGGAAGGGATTTTGTCTCAGTTATTTTTCTCATTATGGAGCTACAATAGCCAACAGGTTAAAGGAGGAAAGGTTTATTTAACATAAAGTCTGTGCAGGGAAAGCTCATAGTGCTGGCTCCCAGGGATGGTGGAACAGCAGAGGGACCCCAGAGGAGAGAAACACTTCAGAGTGGGCAAAGGCAGCAAAGCACTAAAGGGGCTAAGTAGCTTCTTTCTGGCCCTCTGTGCTCCATCAAGGCTGCCTACCTTTTGTGTGGTCCCTTTTGTGTGCTGATTTAATCTCAGCATCCACTCTTAACCTCAGTATCACAAACTACTTAATTCTAGAATCATGCAGCCCACTGTAGATGCTTTTGAAAGTCCCCACTTACAATCTCAAGAGATTTTGAGAGGACATCTAGATATTAGCCACCACAGGCTTGCATATAAAATGTCTCTATAGTTACAACCATAGTTTCATGTGGAGAATTTGTAGAAATATAGTCAACCACAAATCGAAGATCAACAGTCATAGAGGAGATGTTGAATAAGATCAAGAATCGATACACACAACAAAAGAAAACAAATCTACATGAAGTTCAGGTACTGAGTTATTAAATGTTTACCTTGAAATATGTATACACTGTTTAAAAAGGTAAGTAATAAGCTTGAAATTATTTTAAGGGAATAGTAAAATATAAAATATATGAAGTAGATTCAAGAAAGAACTATACAGAAAGCTAGTAATAGAGAAAAACACATGTGGTCTCTGCACAGAGAAAAAAAGAACATTGAGAGAAAGACACTGAGCAAAGAACATTTAATGAAATCATATATGACACTTGCTGAAGTGACATGAGACATGAATTTCAAGGTTCAGTAACTCAAAAGTTCTCTTCCTTGACAGGTACTTCAAAATCTAGTCTAGTAGAATAAAACAAAACTGTTTTAAAAATTAAAGAAAGAAATTTATTCCCCCTATAGGTTGTGATATTTTCTTATACCAAAGCAAAAGTCTAGTTCATGTGCAAATATTCTTACTCTTATTTCAGGTTTCTGGAATGTTGCATTTGATGTTGCTCTCTTAAAGTTAAGAAAAAACTATTCTCATATGTAGTAAATTCATTGTGTAAGCAATTTCTTGCTTTGTATTTAATCAAAGGCTGGGTTGCTTTTGCCCTGCTAGATAGTAATACTGTCATAAATTTTCTAATTTTTACAATGCCATCCTTTGTCTAACGTACTTCAGCATTAGCCAATGCTAACATAACTATGTGCCTGACGCTAATTTATAAAGAAAATAAGTTTACTTAGCTCACCATTTTAAAGGCTGTTGGACACAGCACTGAGCTCAGCTCAGTTCTGATCATGGTCTAAGAGGAAAATGGAAGGAAGGTATCACAACAAATCACAAGAAACGAAGTCAAAATGTCTGTAGAGTGGCAAACTAGCTGTTCCGCAATAAGCCTTTCACATGAACTCCAGGATCTCAAGAGAACTAGTTCAATCCCTTCTGAGGACATTCTCAATGCTGTAACTTCCACAGAAGTCCCACCCCTCAGTGTTTCAGTTCCTCAACCCTGACTCACTGAAGACGAACCTTCAACACCTAAGTACTTGGGAGAAGAACTATGTCCAAACAATAGCAACCGCTCGCGATGTTCTTTGCCTACGTCCACCCCAGCTATGTTGTAGTACCCGAAACTGAAGTCCTGAAACGTATGTAGGTGAGGATCCCAGGGTCTGAATAAATCCAGAAAGCGAGGAGGCTACTGAAAAAGCTTTGCTCTTATTGTTCTGCTCATCAAAGCTGAATGCTTTTAGAAAGACACTGGGGTCCACAATAATAGTGTATTTAGTTACTCATAAATTCAGAGATGTGAATAAGCATAATTTGTTGGTGAACCCGCAAAACTGAATAGCCTTCTGCACAGAGAAGATATCTTTTTCTTTTCTATGAAACATATGAACAGTTATACATTAACACCATAAACATTTTTTGTTTTGTTTTGTCTTTGTATTTTAGGGAAGAGTCTACAGGGTGTTCAGAGTTTCATTACTAGATAGGACTTGTAGTGATCTGCCTGTTTACAGCCTCACAAGAGCTGGGATTACAGGTGCACACCGCCACACCCAGCCTCAACTGCCTTCTCAATGCACCCTGGGGGTGGCCTGCTTGCAGGTGTTTTAATCTGCTGAGCTATTTGGCCAGCCTACGAATTTTTGAAAAGCAGAAAAAAATGGACTGTGATCAGAAAAGTTCATAAAAGAATTTAAAAAACAAAAAATCCAACTGTGCTTTGCGTGTTAGAAAATAACCAGATTGGGATTTTTTTTTTCACTAAATATAATCAAAAGAATACATGTGAAAGCACAGAAGAGGACAATGTACTTAGATTTCTTCATTTTGGTCACTTAGTATCATCTCAGGCTACACAGACATATCCCTATGGAAATTCATGCAAGAAATAGCAGAAACAAACTCAAATCATTCCATGCCCCTTAATCCTTCCTTTGATGCCTATGTCTCACTATATTTGGGAGCTACTTAAAATTGTTCCTTTAGCTTTTAACTTTTTTGTGAAATCTGTCTGATATAATTTTCTTGACAAATTTAAAAGTTTCTTTTTATCATTAGGACTTTAAATAAAATGGCATTCCTATTCATATTGTTTGTAATGAAAATTACCAGTTTTACAGAAAAGCTTTCATCAAAGTCCTTAATGCCTTCTCACTCCGTAGTTATATTAAAAGTAATATAAAATATAATAGGGACATTTGTTTCCTCTCTAAAGTGGGCAAGGTAGATGGCATCACTTGTACTCACTATTTTTACTTTGCTTTTATAATCATTGCAACCAAGCTTGTATTTTCTACAAATGTGGTTCCATTGGGATTGTCAATCATGTAGGTGCCTAAAAGAATTATTCAAACAGTGGTTTTCAATAAGGTATTAAAATTGATTATGGACTTAAATTAGATTTTTAAAATTTGCATTCTAGTGTAAAACAGTGGTCAAAAATCTGTACCTGTGTTATAATTAATAGGATTTGCAAATATTGCCTATTTTTAAAAAAACAACATGTCAAGAATAACAAGGGCTGGCTAGATAGCTCAGAGGACTAAAGTGCCTGCTTAGACAGAGAGCTGCAGAGAGCAGCAGCTGGGTTCAATCCCATGCCTCCAGTGCTGGCCCCACTTGGGCTGCACTGAGATAATGATTGAGACTGGGCATGGTGGCATGTGCCTATAAACCCTGCCCTTGGGAGGCTGAAAACAGTAGAATCACTATGGGTCTGATCTCCCTAGTGAGACCCCAGAAATCCTGTACTAAAATACAGAATAGAAAAGGAGAGGGGAGAGGAGGGGAGGGGAGGGGAGGGGAGGGGAGAACGGAAGGGGAGGGGAGAACAGAAGGGGAGGGAAGGGAAAAGAAAAGAGAAAAGAAAAGGAAAGGAAAGGAAAGGAAAGGAAAGAAAAGAAAAGAAAAGAAAAGAAAAGAAAAGAAAAGAAAAGAAAAGAAAAGAAAAGAAAAGAAAAGAAAAGAAAAGAAAGGAAAAGAAAAGAAAAGAAGGGTGGGGCCGGGGAGATAGTTCATCAGTCTAAGTACCTGCCTGGGAAACACAAGAGCCAAGTTTGATCTTTGGTATTGCATGCCATGCTGGCTATGTAGTAAGACCCTGCACCAAACAAACAAACAAATAAATGAATGAATAAATAAATAAACAATAAACATAAGGAGAAAACATTAGCTTACATAACACAGCTTAGAAATAAGAATAAGCTATGAGAGATTTAGGAAAGAATTTTGAGGCAGAGAAAAGACTTACAGCAGCGAATAGAACAACTTAGATAAATTGCATGAGTTTGGTGAATCATGTAGGCTAATACCTGAATAAATTGCTTCTAATACCCACTGCCATGTAGTCTGATAACTCTTTGTGGAGCCGTATGGATACTTGATTTCTATCAGGAACCTCTTCTGGATATGATGCTATTTACTGACATACAAAATGCCTCTTTAAATCTGTTGTATATCTTTTAACACCAACTAAATACTTCACCTAGCTAGCTAAGTTCAACAATGAGTAGGGGAGGGCCAGTGAGATGGCTCAGTGGTCTAAAGCCCCTGCGGAGGAAACTTAAAGCCAGCGCTGCAACGCTCCTCGATCCCTGGCACCACATGCTGTGCACCCCCACCCCAGGGCGGGCTGAGCCAGTCATAACACAAACAAATGTGATTTAAGAGAAATAAATTTTAAAATATTCCAAAAAAATGAGTAGGGGAAAGTTCTCTGCACTAACATTTGTTTTTTTCCTAACAAACCCATCCCAGAGCCCAAACCAAGAAATTAATTCTTTCAAACAAAGCCAAAAGAAATTGCTTTTGCAGGCTCTAGAAAAGAGTGTGACTGCTGAAATATCTAAAAATGCTTATAGGATTTACACAAAGCTTTTATTGAAAAATAATTGGAAGCCTCCCACAGCACACCATAAAAAATTCCAATTTTCTATCCTTTTTAATTCTGACACTGCTAGCTTTCTTGTCTGTAACAAAGAAATTGAAACAATAGTTTTTGCCCAAAGTTTGACAATATAAAAATCTTGTTATATTATTAAATGTCCTTATTCATATTATGTGAAAACAAGCTAGAATTTCTTTTAAATAATATTTGAAATTTCCCTTTGCTAAGTACATTATTTCAAAAACGATCCCCAAACTAGCTTATACTAGTTCTTGTCTTGCTGTACAAAGTACAATTTTAATATTTTAAGGACATCATTGTGTGAAAGAGCCACATTCTTCTAAAAGTATCAGTAAGATCTTCAAAGAAAGTACCTTATTAGCTCCAACATATGTACACATGCATGTTAGGGCAATAACTTTATACATTATGGCCTACAAAGCTGAAATTTTATACACATACATTTCTTGATGGGTAAATAAATGAATTATCTGACTAAGCATATAAATAAACATATTTCTATGAGAAATGTAAAACCTGATGTACTTAGTGAAATCATGAGTACCTTGAGAACACTTAGAGTATGTTGAAAATATAATTTATGGTTTTCATTATTGAAGTTTTATTCTGAAATATTAAATTTATAAAAGAATTGTACATATTGAAGACGTGCAAAGAGATGATTTTGTACACGTATACAAAGTGTAGTGATTACCATTATCAGACCCACCATCACATTACCTATTGTCACTACATTTATGTATGAAGTAAAATCACTTGGCATCTGTTCTTACCAACTGTACAGTAAACAGTAGAGCATAGTATATATAGCCACCATGTGGTATGTTAAGTCTCCACAAAATATATGTCTTATAACTGAAATTATACACCTTTTTTACTAAAATTTCATTTTCCTACAACCAGCCATTGACACTGCTGTACTCTGTCTTTGTCAGTCCAACTTCTTAACCTGGCTAAGAAAAATCTCAGCTTTTGTCCCATTGTCCCCTTCCAGTTTCCTCCATTTTAATCCATATTATCACAATTGATAAAATTGCTTTTTTATGGCTTCTGTGTATGTACCTATGCATCCTGCTATACAGAAATATGCAGTTTCCTATTTTCATGACTATAAATGATGCTGCAATGAATGTACAATATAGATGTCTCTCTGAGACATGGCTTTTATTTCTTTTAAATAAACAACAAGTAGTGGAACTGATGGGTCATATGACAGCTGTATTCTTTTAATTTCTTGAGTAATCTTCATAGAGATTTGAAATATAGCTATATGAATTTATATTCCAATCAATCTTATTAAAGTTTTCTTTTTGTGTGCAACCTTGCCAATATTTATCTTTTGTCATTTTTATAATATTAAAGTATGAAATGTTATTTCATCAGGGTTTTGATTTGTATTTCTCTCCTGCTTAGTAATGTTGAGTATGTATTTATGCTTTTATTAGATATATATGTCTTCTTTAAGAAATGTTTTCAGGTCATGTGGGTTTTTTTAAAGCATGATGTTTTCAAGACATTGAATTATCTGAGCTCCTTATAAATTTGGGGTGTTAGTTCCTTATTCAATAAAAGTTTTGGAATATCTTCTCCTATCATATAGGATAGACTTTAAATCTGCTAACTTAATTCTTTATGGTATAAAAACCCTTAAAAAGTCCAATTTCAGGTGTTTACATATGAAGATCCACTTATTAAAATACCATTTATTTAAAATATTATCTTTTCTGCATTATGTTACTTTCAGCACAGTTTTCAAATATTTTATCAAAATATGTGGGTATACTTTTTGATACTCTATTTTGTCCCATTGTCTTGGTCTGATTTTCTTTTTTTTATTGTTTAAATTTAACACGGGTTATATTGCATATTTTCATCATCAGATCAGTTTAGATTAATACATATAGGTATATAAGATTGTTCAAACAATTAAACATTAACCCTTCTAAATCAACATTAATTTTTTTTCTCTTTCCCCCTTTCTTTTCTTTGAAAGTTGACATATTGCATATTGTCCTCACAATCATTCTACAGAGTACAGTGTGTGGGCATGACTCACCTCCCTATTGATGTTGCTTAGAAAAAAAGAAAGGAAAAGAATATACTTCTCTTTGGACTAAGAGGAAGCAGGTACATATACAGTCAAATGTTCTGCAATTGCAGTGGGCCACCAGTGAAGCTTGTGATGTTGGAGGCTACTGAATCTAAGCCTCCTAAAGCTCGTCTCACCAATCTAGCTCTGTGTTTCATGCACTGTAATTAAGAATTTTTTTTTTCCTGCTGGGTAGTCAAGGGCAAGTTGAAGCAAGACCTGTATAACAAAACATTTTTTTTTTTGTATCTTCCAGGGTCAAATCCCCTCAGGATTAAGTTTTGGACCATAGGCAGTACTTTGTAGAACTGTTGTTAGTATCAGCCTTCGGGACAAGTCACGGCCATTGCTTGGCCATTTTGCTTTCTGTGAAAGCCTGAGAGAGTGTTTTTCTCTGGGTGACTCTCCTTAGACGCACCACAGTTCATTCATCGCTTTCCTCTGAGGTCCCATAATCTCCTTGTTGGTCTGATTTTCTACCAGAGTAATACCATTTGTGTTGTCACAGCGTTATAATAAAATTTGAAATAAAAGAGTTTGACTTGTATAGCTTTATCTTCTTTCTCAATATTACTTTTCCTACTCGAATATTTTGAATTTTCATGTAGATTTTAAAAGTTTTTTCTTATTCCATGAAAAATAGCACTGTAATTTTAGTAAGAATTACTTTTATCCATAGATTTTTTTGCTAGTATGAAAATTTAACAACTGTTCAATTTTCTGAAAACGGGGTATATCTACTTATTTGCATCTCCTTTAATTTCCATTATCATGTTTTATAGCTTTCAGTGTACTATTATTTAATTACTTTGATAGCATTTCTTCCTTTTTTTTTTTTTTTACTTATTTGGTACAAGGTCTCATTGCACAGCTCAGACTCATACTGATCCTCTTATTTTCAATCTCCCAAGCACTGAGATTACAAGTGTGGGCCACCAGCCCAGTCACTGTGGCTGGCTTACACACCCCAAGGGCAGGGCCAGCACACTGGTATGTGGTGCTGGATCAAACCATTGACCATGAGCTTATGTAAACAGGCACTTAGTCTGTTGAGCTATCTTAATCATCCAATAGCACTTATTTGTATGTATTTATTCTTCTTGATGCTATTGTAAATTGTCTTGCTTTTTAAATATTATTCACAGGGACTTTTATTGTTAGTGTATAGAAATATACTGAATTTTGCACGTTTATTTAGCTTTCTGGTACTTTTTTGAATGTCTTAGTTCTACCCATTTTTTGATGGAGTCTTATAGAGTCCGCTTAGATAAGAACATGCCCTGTAAATTGAGATCATGTTCATTCTCTTCAAACGAGGTTTTTTCTAAGAACTGCATGTGTACATGCTACTTAAAACTCATATCATAACATATAACCAGTAACGTTTTGTTAGAATATGGGGCATTTATGAGGTAATTATGTAATGAGGCTTCACTGTCATAAGTAGGACTAGTACCTTTATAAAAGAAATGAGTTATCTCACTCAGCTCAAGAGATTCTAGAAGGTATCATATGAGAAATAGTACGGTCATTACACATTAAACTTTCTAGCACCTTAGTCTTCACTTCTCAATTAAAAACAAGTGAAGAGTTGGAAATTACAATATCTAAGGTTTTTGGCTCAAGCAACTCAAGCTGACTAAGACACATACTATTATGTATTTCTCTTATGTAATTTCTACAGTACAAATCCCACTACTATAGGAGTGGTAGAAGTTGTAGAAGTGTGCACCCTTGTTCTGCTCTTAATCTTAAAAGGCCATATATGCGGTCTTGTTACATATAGGCATTATTATGTTGAAGTTCTTTTCTTCTCTACTTAAATGTTGAGAGTTTTTATCATAAGAGGAAAATGAAATTTATCAAAACTTGTCTTTAGACATATTGAGACAGGCATTTTTACTTCACTGTCTTCCACTAAAGTAGCATATAGTAGTTATTCATATACATATTTTAGCCATTTTTGCATTAACAATCTAAATTCCATTTGATCACAGTGCTTAATCCTTTTAACCTGTGATCAATTAAGTTTTTATATTGTTGATGATTTTGATTATTCACATTGATCAAGTATGTTGGCTTATAATTTTCATTTTTGTAATGTCTTTGGATATAGTATCAGGAAAAACTGGAATGAAAATAATCATAAAATTAGGTTAAAAGTGCTTCATTTTTCAATTTATTTTGGAAAAATTACAGAATGTTTGGTTCTTCCTTGTTAAATTATTGGTACACAATAGCATTCCTCACAGAACTAGAGAAAATAATCATAAACTTCCTATGAAACAAGAAGAGACTCAGTTGAAAATTAGTTCTGGATAACAAGAGCAAAGCAGTAAGCAACATAAACTGAAGCTAAAATACAAAGTTACAGTGACAAAAATAGTATGCTATTGGCACAAAAGTGGACACTTAAATCAATGGAACACAGTAAAGATATAGAAACAACTTCAGACTTTTTCAGTTATTTCATCTTTAAGAAACTGGCCACAAATATACACTAGATGGATCAATTTTTTTGCCTTAATAAATGGTGCTGAGAAAAGTGGCTCTTCACATGTGTAAAATTAAATCTGCATCTATATCTTTTACTATGTACTGTTTAAATTAAAAAATGAATCAAATATCTAAATCTGAAAACAGAAATCCTTCCTCTGCTAGAAGATCAAATACATAAAACACTTTTAGTCATAAATTTAAGCAAGCCCTTCTAAACAGAACCTCACTAGTACAAGAATTATTACCAAGAATCAACAAATAGGATCATATAAAAATCAAACTCTTAGCAAAAGAAATAACAAACTGAGGGAAAAGACAATCTACAGAATGGGGAAAAAAACGTCTGCAAGCTATATTTCAGACAGAAGACTAATGTGTAGAATATAAAAAGAATTTTTTAAAATATTGACCCAAAGTAAAGGACTTAATCAAAAAATGGACAAATTAAATAGACACCACTGAAAAAGCAAAACAACTGTACAATAAACACATGTAAAAATATTCAAAGTCACTTTCTATTCAAGAAATGCAAATTAGAACAATATTAGGATTTAATCTCACCTGAGCAAAATGGTCTACAACCAAGAAATTAGCCAATAATAGATACTAGTGAGGCTGTGGAAAGGAAAGAGCATATCTAGATTGTTGGTTTAAGTATAAGCAGACACAACCACTAAGGAAGACATTATGAAGATTTCTCAAAACACTAGAAATAAAAATTCCATATTGTTCAGATACTCCTCTTTTAGGTATCTACCCTAAAGAGTTAAAAAATCATGACACAGAGATGTATACATATCTGTGTTTATAGCTACACAAAGAAAGCAAACATGGTTGAGTAGAGGAAGAGACTTGTTTAGAGACACTCAGAGAAGTACAACTAAAACTACAAGTAATTGGAAGAAATGGGACTACACATATCCTGAAATCAGAATCAGTCTGAGATAAAAGACATATAGATCAAGAAAAACATTTAATAAAATATTTAATAAAATGATCAGGAAGTCAAGTTGGCTACCAAGTCAGGACCACTGCCTGAAAGACTTAAAAATCTTCAAGGAAGAGGCTGGGGAGATAGCTCCACAGCACAAGTGCCTGCCTGGCAAGTGCAAGGTCGTGAGTTTGAACCCTGGTCTCACCAAAAAAAAAAAAAAAAAAAAAAAAAAAAAAAAAAAAAAAAAAAA
>PVJA010031018.1:0-25243 GCA_004027025.1 Myocastor coypus | reverse complement strand
GAAGAAGAAGAAGAAGAAGAAGAAGAAGAAGAAGAAGAAGAAGAAGAAGAAGAAGAAGAAGAAGAAGAAGAAGAAGAAGAAGAAGAAGAAGAAGAAGAAGAGGGAAGGAAGGAGGGGGAGGAGAGGGAGGAGGGGGAGGAGGGGGAGGATGAGGACGAGGAGGACGAGGACGAGGAGGAAGAGGAAGAGGAGACGTTATTCTATCAGGCAGTTTTAACAGTGATATTAAGGAGTTATTCCAGCTTTTCTTCTCACAGCCTCACACTTACAGTCTTATCCAGTGGAACCATTATCAACCTTCCTCTCTGAACTTTCCTCCTCTTCTGATTCTTAGAAAGTTCCTTTCTCGTCTACTTCTGTGAGGTTGTTTGGTGGTCAAAACTACAGGCGCTTTACTGACAATGTAGTGTCATTGCTTAGAAGACCCCATTTAAGTAAGTTTAAAGGAAAACATGTATCTCCCCTCAAAGTTTTTCTTGTTTGCTACCATCTCAGAGATCAGACAATTGTGGAGCCTGCAGAGAATTGTTTGCTGTTCTCTATAAGTCAAACCTCAAAGAAGAGTTTGTCCTTCCTGTAAAATCAATGTAAAATACATTGGGAATTTCACGAAGTGACTCTTAGGTATCTAATTAAGAATTGGTAGGGGAGTCATATGGAAACCAGTTTCCAACAGGTCTACTCTGGAAGGGCCACGATGTCCCCATATCAAAGTATTGTTTGTTGTTTCTAGTTTTTGACTCATATTCCTTTTACAACTCCAAAAGATTCAAAATTGCTTCAAAGTACAGCACAAGGCCTTTTGTGTGTGTGGAGGAGCAAATCTGTTGTAAGGTTTGATGTTTGTGACCAGAGTTATCAATAGTTGATCTCGCCTTGGGCTGTTCCAGTAACTACAGGCAGCAGGGCTCAGAGTCTCCAGAGCGAGGCCTTGCTGGCATCTGCCCTATGACAGAGATAAGTTGAATGGAAGGGAACATCAAGGTTGCCAGAAACCTTAAAGAGAAACAGCTGTCGCATCTTGTGTGCTGGAGTCAGCCGGAGGGAAGTCCTGTCCTAACCACATCATATCGCAGCTCTGCTGTCTCTGTTACATTGAAAATTACTCAGATGCCACCAAGGAGCACGGAAAGCTCATTATGGTTCAGTTATCTTAATAATTTCTTCTGGGTTTATGAGAAATGATTGTACTAATGCAGGCTGAGTCCAGGTGGCTTTTGTGGATTCAATAAAAAATGTTGCAGAGGGACAAAGGAACACAATTCCCACAACTTTTTGATGCTCCAGGTTGCATGACCACTGACAGGACCAAAGAGTCACTGGGGTAAAGGGCACTCAAGGCAGGGCAAATGGCGCGGCTCAGCAGTCCCTCCCCTAGCCTTAAACATACTGCCCCCCCGCATACAGACACTACCCTAATATACACAGAGCTCATCAATTTTAGTTCTTACTTTGATGAAAGTTGGCAGCTAGTGAGTGAAAAAAGTATGAGATTAAAGCTACAACTCCCTGTGCTTGTGACCTGGAATAGTTCTAATATGGCTGAACCTTCTTTCTCTCTCTGGAAAAGGAAGATAACAGTACTGTCTCCATTTGCTCACCTGGCTGCATCCTGTACATGATTGATTTTTTCACCTATTATTTTATTTATCAAGCTGCTAATGAGTATTGATGTTTCAGTGACAATCAGTCCAAGGAATATGGGCTGATTTTTGACACATGGGAAGTATTATTGCTAGTAGACAAAAGCTATAGAACCCGCCACTGTGAAGTTAATAAAGTCCCTGGTCCTGCATCATGACAAAAAATGCACTTTGATATTCAGAAATTGGGATCTTCCTACCTTCTACGTGCTTAGTGAAGAGCCCCTATATCGTCTGAATGGATGATGGCATTGAAAACGTTCTACACCATGGGGCCCGGCAGGATGGCTCAGGGGTCTAAAGCGCCTGCAGGCGGCTGCAGGGACCGCGGTTCGATCCCAGGCACCACATGCTGCGCCAGCCCTGCCCTCAGGGCAGGCTGAGCCGGCCATAAAAATAAATAAACAAAAGTTCTGAAACAAGAAAACAAAAAAAAAGTTCTACACCTTGCTCAGTGCTTAAATCTCTTTCCTGCAGAAACAGTGTCATATGAAAAGACTTTCTAGCCAAGATTTGATTCATCCTCATTTCAGTAAAGGAAGAAATAAGTCTAATACTCATTCACTTCTTCCTTTTTTGGCAGTTTGGGGATTGAATCCAGGACCTCACATGTGCTAGACAAGCGCTGTACCATGAGCTCCACCCAAACCCTTTTAATCCTGAAATACAGTCTTCGGTTCCTCAGGCTGGTCTTGACCTTGCAATCCATTCACCTCGGCCTCCCAATTAGCTGGAATTACAAACATGTATCGCCACACTCAGCTCTAATACCCACTATAACAACTTCTCCATGATTAGGTAACTGCATTTTAAGAAACTTCCACCTCCCACCTATAGCTTCCTGATCAAACACGTTTTAACAATTATGTATTTGGTTCCAGGTCTCACTGCACAACCTGGACTCATAGTGTTCCTCCTGTTATCAGCCTCCCCAGCACTGGGATTACAGGTGTGCACCACCCCGCCTGGTCTTGGAGGCTGGCTCAGCATGCTTGGGTTGGTGCCAGCGTGGCATGTGGTGCTGGGGATGGAACCCTGCTTCCTGAACTTGTCTAAGCAGGTGTTTAGTCCACTGAGCTATCTCGTTGGCCCTCTGATCAGTTACTTTAATATTTCCTTGCTTTCCTAGGAATTTGAGCCAAGCCTACTGCATAAACACACCTCTCATTGCTGAAAAATAAGTATATTGCCATAGGATAAGGGAACACTTCTCTTGTCATTTTTTGGGGGTGAGAATTAATCTACTTATACTGTTACACAGATATGTATTAGCTTTGTACCTATGCACCCCTGTAAGTCTAGCACTTGGGAGGCTGAGACAGGAGGATCATTATGACTTTGAGGCCAGCCTTGGACAACATATCAAGACCCAGTCTCAAAAAGACCCACACAAAAAATTGCTGGCTGGAGATATAGTATCAGGTCCTAAAGTCCACACACATCCAGCACTGCTTTATGGCTGGGTTTTTACTCCTAGGAACCCTGACTTGATTACACTTCTGCAGACAGCTCCTTGCTGTTGGCTGCTTCTGTCTATGGATTACTAGACATGAAAACAAAAAGGAGCTCTGTGTGATTTGTTTCCCAGAGTAAGTTTCACGAATATTGTTACCCTGGGAGAGAAGCCTGCAGTATTTATATTCCTAATCGAGCTATCTATATAAATGTCTATCAGTCTCTCATGCTTGAAATAAATTCACTGTAATTACCACCCCCCCTTGCCATATATCTGGCAGATCATGCAATAAAGGATGCTTCTCTAGAGCATAACTAAACCAAGGACATTAAGTTCCATTTGCATGACGAGACACATATTTCCCAAGCAAAAGATAAATCTTTTGTTTCAGAAGATTGAAGGGATGGTACTGCTAAAACATTCCAGCTGGTTGCTTGCAGGGCACTGACAAAAGTCAGCTGCAATTATTAGTTGGCTCTAAACCCATCACATGCTTATTTGATTGCAAACTGGATAAACTTTTGCTCATTTGAAACTCTTGCCTTTTTCCTTTGTCCTGAAAGAGAAAACGGTGTGCAGAGTCATGTTGGCCCAGCAGTCCAGAGCATCAGACCGAGGGGCGTGCTCAAGGAAGCCAGGGCTCTGTGCTGGAGAAACAAGTGCTCTGCCGCCGAGCCACCCCTGCAGTCCTGGGGAGTCCATGTTCGGGAGAAAAGGAAGGCAAGCAGGATGGGAAAAAATGAAAGATGTGCTATGTACCAACTCCACACAAAAAGTAGAAGTATTATGTACCACACACATGTACTAATAAACTAAAATAGTAAAGAGAGAGACAGACAGACACAGAGAGAGAGAGAGCACTGTTCTCACTGGCATACTTTCAACAACAACTAGGTGTGCAGAATCTTGAGCAGGGCCCATGGCCCTCTGCCCTTGACCCTGTCGTGGCCCCCATCTGTCCTTCTGTGAGGATGCTGCTGTGGTGAGTGTTTGTTCCACCTCTGTATGTACACTTCCCTTTCTACCTCCTTCCTCTGGCTCCATTAACTGACCACAGTATAGTGTGAACATGCAATTTGTGTTTTCCTATTGCACTTTTTACCACCTAGCACTCCACTGGGCGTGGTGGCACATACTTGTAATCCCAGCGCTTGGGAGGATGAAACTAGGAGGATCACTGTGAGTCTGATCTGTATAGTGAGACCCTGTAGACCCTGTGCTTAACTACATAAGTTGTTTTTTAAAAAATTCCCTAACATTTGGGAAAGAAAAAGTATCTGTTGTTTCTTCAGGCTGAAAGTATCCTTGATTATCTACAAAGTCTCATGGTATAAAGACAGCAGAAAAGAAATACTGGGGAGATAACTCAGTGGCACAAGTGTCTGCCTGGCAGGCACAAGGTCTCAAGTTCAATTCTTGGTACAAAAGGAAATAAAGAAAGTAAGGGAGAGAGAGAGAGAGAGAGAGAGAGAGAAAGGAAGGAAGGAAGGAAGAGAAAAGAAGAAAAGACAGAAACCAGAAAAGAAAAAGGAGACATAACCAGTTGCAAATTTAAAGACACTTGTGACCAAAGGAGACAGGAACACATTAAAGAAAGCTACAGACAAAACTTGAAGCAAAGACAATGACAACTTAACTTTATATAATTATTAATTATAGAATTAATTTATATCATTATAATACTTAACTTATTATTATATAACATGGTCCCATTGTGATACAGTGACAACAGGAGTGGACAGGCACGCACAACAGAATTAAGCTGATAGGATTCAGTCCTACCTGGATCTAGAGAAAAACATGGCATGAAGAGTGCAATTCCTAGGTATAAGTTAGGCATAGTAAGAGATTAACAATAACTAATAATAAATTAAAGCAAATATAACAATACTATGTAATAAACTCTGTGAATGCCTCTCTAGCTCTATCTCCATATCTATCTCTACCTCTACTTCTACCTCTACCTCCCAAATCTCTCATCATTATATAGTAATAAAATAATATTTTCAGGGCCTTCATTTGCCACAGGAAACTGAACCTCCAGAAAGTGAAACTGTGGATAAGAAGGGACCACTTCAGTTTGTCCAAAAGAATTTCACCATGTACTGCAGTGGTTACCGTGATCATAGCTGCCGATTATGAAATCTCTTATGCAGATCAATCCAGCTGACCTCGCTGACATGTCATAATCACTACTGACAAAAAGAAAAAAAAAACTAGCATCTTGTCACAGCATAATTTATTTTTGCCTAGTAGGAAAATGTTTGCCAAATTGCTTTCTTTTTACAAATGAAAACTTAAATTCACCCCATTTGGCGTGAAAAACAAAATAAATTCAGCAGTAAAACAACTGTTTGGCCTTGATGTTGACAGAGCTTGTTATTGTTATCAACAATCCTAACATTTGTGACTGTGTCACATTGCCAGGGGTGGCAAGGAGTAGCTGGTTTCTCAAGGGTCTCGGTCGATGCCCACTCTGACATTTCCTACCTTTCAGGAGCCAGGCTGGTGGATCAAACCTGCAATTCCAGCGCTTTGAGAGACTGGGAAAAGAGGATTCCAGGTTCAAGGCACATCGGGGCCACAGAGTGAGGCCTGGCCTAAAAAACTAGAAAAACGGCTGGAGATGTAGCTCACTGTGATGGCCTTCGCTTCAGTCCTTGGAGATGCACACACACAAAAGTGTTTCCACTCTAAAACTAGGGACCAATATACCTGCTTTTCTCTGTCTTAACACCAACTCCACCTCCATCCACACACAAACACACACACATTGTTGTACACACACACACACACACACACACACACACACACACACACACACAGTGACTGATGTGAAAAAAAAAAAAAAAAACAGTTCTGTCCTTCTGTGAAGTTTTCTCTCCTGGTTTTGATTAACTGAAAACGGTCAAGACCAAGTTTTGATAAATGGCAGAAGGCAGAGTATGCAGAAACACATTCTCCTGGCCAAGGAATGGCCTCAATTTGAGAAGTGAGATAAGAAACAGGAAATGAAAAAAAGAAAACTAAGAATCTCTCCCAACTGTAAAATGTATTAATAGCCAATTACCTTCTAGAATTTTTTTAAGCCTTCAGAAGCAGGCTGTTTGTGACTTTGTAGCAAGTTGAGTGTTATTTTTTATATGATATGTGACCAAGATCTACAGAAATTCAGAACAAGTTAATGAATTACATTCTCCCAATGACTACCAGTTTGGTCCTTCCCTCCCTCCCTCCTTCCCTCCCTCTCTCCCTCCCTCCCTCCTTCCCTCCCTCTCTCCCTCCCTCCCTCCCTTCCTCCCTCTTTCCTTCCTTCTTCCTTTTCCTCCCACTCCCTCCTTCCTTCCTCTTTTCCTTTTTTCCTGCCTGCCTGCCTCTCTCTCTCCCTTCTTTCTTCTCCTTAAATTAATAGAGGTAACACCTACATCTTTGTGGAATATAATTTTGCCAATTACCTTTTTTATTTATGCATTCATGCACTCAACAAATATTTATTTTAGAATTCCAATTACATTTCAAATGATGGAAACACACTTTTGGGTTTTTTCTTTATGTGCTCCCTTATTTGATGACTAAGGATTAGATAGCAAAAGAGGCCACAGTAGTGCGACTGTCAGTTGATTACTTGAGAAATTAGGTGCCGTAATCCAGGTAGCGAGGTTCCACAGACAATTCCCTCAGTTTACTCTAAGCCTGGATGATTTTAGCATGACAATCGTTCTGTGACAAACCAAGGATAGGGCTCCTACTCACTCTCCACAAGGACCCCTGTTTGAGCAATAAATTATATAATTTTAATGCATGATTTCAATTTGGAAAAATCAAGGATCTATGTTTAGGGAAAGCACATATTCCTGCCCTCATTTTCTCACAAGTAAGAACATTTCCATCCCCTCCACTGACAGAACAGCATGGCGAAATTCTGACAACTTCTTTCTGCCAGAAGAGAGTGACTGGCCCGCTTGCTGAAATCGGGAGAAGGAACTGAGCATGCTCAGCTCCTTTCCATCATTGCTGGGGGGGGGGGGGGGGGGGGGGGGGGGGGGGGGGGGCGGCAGGTGAGGGTGGAGGTGTCCCTCTTAGCTGTGGCTGGTAGCACATGGTGCTTTCCGTCTGCTTGCCGTGATCTCAGCCCACGCTTGTTCTCTCTCGGTGCTGATTAGGTGAGCCTTTTTCTTTCTTTTCACTCTGGAGTTGGAAGCTAGGATCCTATGTTTGCGAAGCAAGTGTTCCAGCACTGAGCTAAACCCCCCACCCTTTTTATTTTTTAGTTTGAGGTGAAGTCTTCCCAAGTTGCCTAGCTGGCCTCAAACCTCCCATTCTCTTACCTCAGCCTTCCAAGTAGCTGTAATTACATGGATGCACCACAAGGCTCACTTAGGAAAAATCCTAACTCATTTATCTAGGGCAAATGTCAATAAGCTCATTAAGCCTCAGAGTGGATACTGCATTTTTTCAATCAGTTTAATCAGTACTATGTTGATATTTTGATCTGCATTTGTTTGGCAACTATGTCTAATTCCTCATATGATGTCATATTTAGATGAAAATACTCATGAACTCCCAAATCCCAAGGTCTCAATGTTTTGGATAAGGAGATAGGATGGACCATGAGAATCAAAATA
Source organism: Myocastor coypus (assembly GCA_004027025.1). Classification (NCBI taxonomy): domain Eukaryota; kingdom Metazoa; phylum Chordata; class Mammalia; order Rodentia; family Myocastoridae; genus Myocastor; species Myocastor coypus. Next base: position 17,519 of record PVJA010031018.1, on the reverse strand, counting down.
AAATATGAAGATTGATGTTACCAATCTTTAAGGCCAGAAGAATTAACTAAGTTAGTCATTCAGCTTTGAGGAAATCAAGCTTGCCTTAAATTGAGTCACTTTAAGGGACTGGGGAGATAGCTCTGTGGCACAAGTGCCTGCCTGGCAAGTGCAAGGTAGTGAGTTCAAACTCTGGTTCTGAAAAAAAAAAAAAAAAAAGAGTCACTTTAAGCTATCATTTCAAAAAGGTTAAGGCAAGGACTTATTAATCAAAAAATATATGAATAAGGAGCTAAATCCAATAATGGCTCACAGGAAAACTGGCAGAGTATTGGCACATAGATATTTTAGAAGTTATCTTAATTCCTTATGTGCTGCTGACACTGGAAAACTGATTTAAAAAAACAGCTCTAAGCTTCTGAAAGCTGAGGAAACCACGATTGAGAGTCTGCAGTATGGCAGGGGCCTTCTGTGCTTCATAGAGAGTGGAAGGGCTAAGACAGGGCAAAAACAGGAGAAAAGGGAGGGAAAACAGTTCTAAAATGGGTTCTAAAAATAAGAACCCATTCCCAAGATTAAAAACTACAACAACAACAAACTTACTTCAAAGATAATGGCATTAATCTATTCTTGACAGCAGACTTTTTGCGGCCTAATCACCTCTCACTGGACCCTGTCTCCTGCCACTGTGACATTGGAAGTTAGCTTCTAACACATTTTCTGGTGATGCAGTCAGACCAGAAGACACTTGCCAAGAAAGTGCACTAAGGTTTGCTTGCCATGGTGTGATGTAGGGATCCACTGATCTCACTGTGACCCATCGTACCTGGGGAGAAACGGCCACAGGAATGAGGAAAAGACAAGAAGACAAGAGCTGGGCTAGGTGGTGAGTCCTCTGCCTGGCTGGCAAAACAACCCCTGAGCAACCATACGGACGCTTATTTATACCTGTGCAAAGTTAGGTTTCCTGGTGACTAAGCCAGTGTTAACCAGTCAGGATGCTTATCTCAGGACTGAGGTAGCTTATCTGCTTTAGGCCCTAAGGCCTAGACTTGCTTTCACACATTTGACCAATTTGCTAGTTTCCATGGCTCCCAACATAACCCCTTCTTTTGTTTTATTGTATCATTGCAATTAGAGAAGCTGTGTTTCAAGAACTATTTAGAGGACCCTTTCTTTCTTTTTTTCTCTTGTTTCAGACCTTTTGTTTGTTTGTTTATTTATTTTTATGGCCAGCTCAGTGGTCTAAAGCGCCTGCTTAGGAAAGGTTGGGCAGCTGCAGGGACCGCAGTTCGATCCCTGGCACCACATGCTGCGCCAGCCCTGCCCTCAGGGCAGGCTGAGATGGCAACTGAGCCTGGGCATGGTGGCACGTGCCTGTAATCCTAGCTCTTGGTAGGCTGTAAATGGCAGATCACTAGGAGTCCAATCTAATACTGAGACCCTGAACATCCTGTAGACCCTTCCCTAAAAATAAAATAAAATAAAATAAAATAAAAGATTTTGGTATACAACTAAATTGAGAAAGGTTTCCACATGTGTATAGTAATTAATTATTGTTAATCTCCAGTGTATTGAGTATATTCATGCTTCCAGGTGTTCAGGTCTTCCAAAATGCAAAACAAAGATTGCCTATTATGATAACACTTCCTCTCAGGTTCAAGCCTCTGCCTTTAATACAAAATTTGTGATGTTTATGTCATTTAAGGACAACTTACTAGGTGAAAATGTCTTATGAATTAGATAGAGATGAGTAGTTAAGTTGTTTTTTTATAATTTTTTTAAATTTTATTCTATTTTTTTCTTGTTTCAGAACGTTTGTTTATTTATTTATTTTTATGGCCAGCTCAGACTGCCCTGAGGGAAGGGCTGGTGCAGCATGTGATGCCGGGGATCAAACCGCGGTTCCTGCAGCCACCCAATCTTTCCCAAACAGGCGCTTTAGACCACTGAGCCATCCTGCTGCGCCCAGAAGTATTACATCTTTGTTTTTTTTTTCTCTCTCTCTCTCTTCCTGCTCCCATCAGTAATCCTCTCTCTTTGTATATAGCTCCATGTACATGGATATTTTCAAAGCATACCTGGAGTCAACACTGATGTTTATGCTTCTTCCTCAGGCCCATTAGGGAACTTCATTGACAGCCCACATTCCAGTCTTTTGTGCTGACCACCCTTTGGGAGTGGGCTAGCCCCTGTGATGTTCCCATTCTTGACACAGTTGCTGTCATCTGTTAATAATATCTGGCTTACATTCTGTAGTGTCCCTGAGATTTCGTCAGTTTGAGAGCAGCTCATCTATGACTGGAGCTCCCTCTTCGATTGGCAGAAAGATGCCAAGGATTAAAAGTCTGAACCATCAATCTCCAGGATGCCTCTGAACTTTCACAGAGCAGGCCCTGGCTCTGGGTCACTTGGCATTTAAGAGCCATTTGTGTTGCTGGTTATTCATCAAGGTTATGACTGAGTGTGGGACCTTTACTCTTATACCTTGTCCCAGTGTCAATGTATCAATCTCTTTGATGAGGACAACCATGGCCTCCAAGGCATGGAGACATGGGGGCCATCCTGCTGTCACAGTGTTGAATTGTTCGGATAGGTATGCCACTACCTTCGGCCCCAAAAACTGGAGAAAAAGAAGGGCTATGAGGATAGCAATATTTTGGCCCTAGCCCTTCAACGTCAATAAGGACTCAGGATATAAGACAACCTGTGCTGTAATATCCTATGACTCAGAGGTGTCCCAAGTTTTCTGGTCAAGGAGATTATGGGACCTCAGAGGAAAGGGATAAATGAACTGCAGTGCGTCTAAGGAGAGTCACCCAGAGAAAAACATTCTCTCAGGCTTTCACAGAAAGCAAACTGGCCAAGCATTGGCCGTGACTCATCCTGAAGGCTGACACTAACAACAGTTCTACAAAGCACTGTATATGGTCCCAAACTTAATCCTGAGGGGATTTGACCCTGGAAGATACAAAAAAAATGAATGTTTTATTATACAGGTCTTGCTTTGACTTGCCCTTGATCACCCAGAAAAAAAAAAAAAAAAAAGCTTAATTACAGTGCATGAAACACAGAGCTAGATTGGTGAGAAGAGCTTTAGGAGGCTTAGATCAATAGCCTCCAACATTACAAGCTTCACCGGTGGCCCACTGCAATTGCAGAACGTTTGACTATGTATGCATCTGCTTCCTCTTAGTCCAAAGAGAAGAACTTTCTTTTCTTTTCTTCTTTTTTTTCTTCTTAGCAACATCAGTAGGAAGGTAGGTCATGCCCACACACTCTGCTCTGTAGAACTATTGTGAGGACAATATGCAATGTGTCAACTTTTAAAAAAAGAAAGGGGAAAAAGGAAAAAAAAAAAAGGAATGTTTATTGAAAGTGTTAATGTTTAATTGTTTGATCAATCTTATATAGCTATATCTATTAATCTAAACTGATCTGATGATGAAAATATATAATATAACCATTATTAAATTTAAACAATAAAAATATTAAATCATGAAAAATAAATAAAGAAATAAAAAGAGGTTGGGATGTGCAGCTCATTGAAAAGGCCCTCAATTCAATTCTCAGTTCCAGGAAAAAAAAAAAAAAAGAAGAAGAAAGTTCTCTAGAACAGAAGAATAAAAATGTACAGGTTTGCTAAGTGAATAGGTAAAGAAAAATTTTTAAATTACTGTAGAATTTCAGCACACTGGAATAAAAAATATGACCCTAACAACATTCAGGGGGAGGCAAATAGACCTACATGGATTTTATGTAAAAGAAAGACTCAAATTTACACAGGCTTTACCCTAGAAACTAGCAGAAATGGAGCAATTCCTTCAGAATGTTATGCCCTGTCAAACCAACTTAAAATTTTATACCTTGTCAAAGTGTGTTATGTCCAAGGATAGAATTAAGACAATTCAAGAGCTCAAACTATTTCTCCTCCTACTACCATTTATGAGGAATCTGCTGTGGTCTGAACTTCACCAAAATGAGATGGTGAACCAGGAAATGTTAAATAGGATCCAGGAAATGAGATGAAGTAGGGGAGAAGCCAGGGAAAGTCTAGAGTGATGGTACAGGAAGATCTCATGACGACAGTTTACGGCAGGCTTGAGAGCAACCAACCCACACTCGAGCAACAGGACGGGGGCCTCAGCATAGAGGTCTCCAAGAGAAAAGAGGGAAAAGAAAGGCTTGATAAATGTGTTGGAGATTGCCAAAAGATTTATTTTGATGAGGACAACCATGATACAAAAAAACACTAAGCAAATGAAAAAAAATAAGACATTTATTTTCTCCAAGAAAAATGAAGGGCTGTACATAGATTGTCTGTGTATGTGAGTATTGATTTAACCAAAACCTCTGATGTATTTACAGTGAAGGAGGGTGGAGTGGGAGAAGAAATAGTGAAGACAGATAGCAGTTTAAGAGCAATAACAAATCCTCATCCTCTGAAAAAAATAAAAAATATTATTTTTAAAATATTTTTTCACTTTTTTTAATTTTTAAAACATTAACCTTAGAGGCTGGGGAGATAGCTTAGTAGAATAAGCGCTTGCCCAGCAAACACAAGGACCTGAGCTCAATCCCCAGTCTCAAAAAAAAAAAAAAAAAAAAAAACCTTAAGTCAGTATTCTAAGAATATATAAACACATAAGAAATATAGAAATAAAGACCAGAAAAATACTTAAAGCATTCAGGCAATAATGTTTTTATCTGAAAATCAAGTTTGGGAAGGATAAGGTAATAATTATTTTCATTTTAAGCAATCTAAAAATATTTAACTTTTAAAAGTGTTCATATAAATACATTTAATAAGATGTAAGTTAAATTTTAAAAACTTGTTCTGGGAAAAAGGAAAGTATGAATTGCTTTCCAAGAGACTGGTTTTCCAATTTATCAAGTGTTTTCTAAAGCCTCTCCTCCTCTAAAATGGATTGAAATTGCTTACGAATGAACAAAATGGTTAATTTCACTCATTCATTTATGCAACATGTAAGTGACAGCTTGGTTCATGAACTTAATTCTCTTTGTGATTCTGGCCACAATTAGAACTGGATGAGAACCAATCACATTTTCTTATAATCTCAACATTAAACCTAATCATCGATTTGATTCACTTTTCATCTGATTCAGTTTGCAACCAGATGGGTGGAGATAATTAATTCAAGAAACAAAGTAGCACTGTAGCTTAGAAAGAACTTGTTATTCTAGCCAATTTGGATGTATGCATGAACAAAACTGAAAAAAGCCTTATTCGTGCAAATGTATATTCTTATGCAGGAAACAGATTATGGACTATTGGTCTAAGGATGATACATTAAGTAGTATTTTATAAAATCAAGCCAAGTAAAGATGATGAGGAATACAGGTGTGTTGAAGTATGGCAATTCACAGCAGAATGGTCATGACGCACTCCCTAAGGAGATGATAACTGAGTGAATGAGGTGGAAAAGTTAATATAAGGGAGTCTATTCTGGGACAGAGGAAAAGGAGAGAGATGAGCGCATACCAGGTGTGCAGGAAACACCAGAATATCAAAGTAAAGAGAACAGGTCCGAAAAGAATGAAGAAAGTAGTGGGTGTATGGTTGTCTAGTTGTCCCCACAGAGCCATATACCGTGATGAGGCAGCAGGGTTCTAGAGTTTGTGATTAATTCAGGACCCAATGCTGCGGTTATAGGTATGAGTGCTTCTGGAATTATGGGTGTGAGAGCTACACCTGGCCTGGGGTGGACAGCCTGAGTGCAGTACACAGAAGGGAGAGTGGCTTGCTCCTCCCTTTGTGCTCTTGCCACTTTGCTGTTTTGAGCTGCTGCCTTCTGCCATGTGCCACTCTGCCTTGGAGCCAGCTGATTAGGGAATAAAACCTCCACAAGCTGTGAGCTCAATACATCTTTCCTTCCTTAATTTTGAGTGTCAGGTTTTGGTCCAACAAAGGGTAAAAAGTAACTGAGACAGTGGACATTTGGATTCAGAGTGCCACAAATCCTGGCAATGGATTGGAGGAGAGTAAGAAAGAGCAGAGTAAGGGAAAACCTCTAGGAGGCCATGCAAATGTAATAGAGACCATGTCAAGTAGTGGAAAAGAATTTCCTGGCCAGGTGTGTGACTATATACTCACTCATGGACTGAAGTCAGTGACATGGTTGGATGTTGAGGATCTTGGAAGGAACATGGCTGAAAAATGGATGACAATGATGTATGGGGAAGAGTCATGTGGACGTATCTCTCCATATGGGCAAAAGATACAAAGATGTTTTTGTCTCATGTAAACACTCATTAAAAAGTGATCTTGTGGGCTGGGGAGATAGCTCTGTGACACAAGTGCCTGCCTGGCAAGTGCAAGGTTGTGAGTTTGAACCCCTGTCCTGAAAAAAAAAAAAGTGATCTTGTAAGGGACCACAAAGGAAAAGGATAAAGGTAAATAGTGTGCCTAAGGAGAGTCACCTAGAGAGAAAACATTCTCTCAGGCTTTCACAGAGAGCAAACTGGTCAAGCAATGACTGTGACTCATCCAACGGCTGACACCATCAACAGTTCTACAAAGCACTGTACATGGTTCCAAAGTAAATCCTGAGGGGATTTAGCTGACCTTAGAAGATACAAAAACTACATGTTTTGTTATATAGGTCTTGCTTTAACTTGTCCTTAACCACCTAGCAGAAAAGTTTAAACATGACGCATAAAATGTAAAGATACTTTAGTGTGCTGAGCTGTAAAAGGCTCTAATCAACAGCTTCCAACATTGCCAGCTTCCACGTTATGGAACATTTGACTATGTATACAACTACCTTATCTTAGATCAAAGGGAAGAAATCTATTGTACTAATAACCATTAGAAAATTTATCATGTCTACACCCTGGGCTCTGTATAAATACATTGAGGACAACAATATGCATTGTATCAATTATTGGGAATGTATTACTAATGTGTTTTGAAACTCTCACATTGTAATTTCTTATTAAAAGTAATAAAAATACAAAATATAAGTAATTCAAAGATCAAAATATAAAAATATATAGGGAGGTAGACTCTGCAGAGAAAGAAAGGAGATCTGGAAAATGGGAGAGAGTAAGAATGGCAAGATGCAGTGTATGTGTATGCAACAGCCCCTGAAGCTGAATGTAGCCACTATGCATGGCAAACATATACTGATGAAAATTAAATGTAAGAACAAAAAATGTGACCCTGGCAGATGAGGATTTTAATAATCAAATGGATAGAATGACCCAGCCTGTGGATAGCAGTCAACATTTTTCTTCAGCCACTCCTTTCATTGACTTTCATGTGTTCATGAACAAAGAGGTCATGGTTGGAGGGATGGAGGTTATGGATGGGCTTAGCAATAATGATTCCCACTTATAAGGCTAATCTGACTACAGTCACTACTGAATAACCACTGTGCTCATAGCAGAGGTCAACACTGAATCCCCATAATGGCATCATTCTCCAAGTTGATCAGTCTGCAAGCTAATAGCAGGTTGATTTTATTGAAACACTTCCATCATTGAAAGGGCAATGATTTGTCTTTAATAGCATAGATATTCTGTGTATGGATTTGCCTTCCCTGTACATAAAGCTAATGACAAAACTACCATCTGTGGACACACAGAATAGCTTATCCATCTTCGTGGTGGTCCACACAACATTGCCAATAGTTGAGGAAAGCATTTTACCACCAAATCAGTGAGGAATGGCTTCATCCTCATGAAATTGGTCTTACCATCTGGTCTTAGTGTGTTGCTCACTCTCCAGAAGCTGCTGGATTGATAGAAAGGTGGGTGGCCTTTTGAGGATGCAGTTACAGTGCCACCTAGATGGCAATTGCTTGTATGGCTGGGGCAGGGTTCTTCAAAAGGATGTGTATGCTTGAAATAGTGTCCACTACATGGCACTGTTTCTCCCCTAGCTAGGATTCATAGAGCTAGGAATCAAGGGGTGGAAGCAGGAATAGTAGTAACCACTAACTGTGGCTGCCCACTATGAAAAATTTTGGATGCTGTTCCCATAACCCTGCAGTCTGAGACAGGTGAGATAGCTCAGCAGTAAAAAGAACCTGCTTAGGCAAGCTTAGGCTAGCATAGGGATTGAGGTTTGATCACCAGCACCACATGCTGTGCCACCCCTACCCTCAGGATGGACTGAGCCAGCCACCAAAAAAAAAAAAAAAAAAAAAAAAAATCTTTGTAGTCTGCCACATCAGAAATCTTAGTTCCAGATTGGGGAAGGCTCATATCAGGAAGTACAACAATGATTTCATTGGAATGGAAGCTAAGACTTCCCACTGGTCACTCTGGGCTCCTTGTCCCGCTGAGTAAACAAGCTAAAAAAGGAGTCACAGTGTTGGCAAGGGTGAATGATCCAAACTATCAAGGGGAAGTCAGACAATTACACCACAATGGAACAAAGGAAGAATATATGTGAAGTGCAGGAGATCCCTTAGGGTGCCTCCCAGTACTGTCATGTCCTGTTGTTAAGGCCAGTTGGAAACTACAACAACTCAACCCATACAGGATTAAAAGAAATGGCCCAGAATCTTCTTTTTTGTGTGTACGGGGTCTCACTATGCAGCTCTGACTCACGATGATCCTCCTATTTCCTACCTCACAAGTGGTGGGATTATAAGCATAAGCCACCATGCCACGACCTGGCCCAGAACCTTCTGAAATGAGGGTATGGGTCACCACACAAGGAAAAGAACCAAGACCTAAAGGGTTGGCGAGACAGTTCAGCAGACTAAGAACCTGCTTAGGCAAGCATGGGGACTGGGGTTTGATATCCAGCACTACATGTTGCACTGGCCTCACCCCTCATATACACTGAGTAGGCCACTGAGACCAGAAGTGGTGGGCCATGCCTGTAATCCCAGTGCTGCAGAGACTGAAAATAGTAGGAGTCTGAGCTACACAGTGGACCCTGCACTAAATATATTTAAAAAAAGAACCAATACCTGCTGAGATGTTTGTTGGAAGCCAAGAAACAACAGAATGAGTAGTAGAAAGGAGCTATAAACACCAGCTACCATCATGTGACCCATTATTATAGAGATAAGAAACTAGCATCTTTTTCTTTTCTTGTTTCAGAACTTTTGTTTGTTTATTTATTTATTTTTATGGCCAGCTCAGCCTGCCCTGAGGGCAGGGCTGGCGCAGCATGTGGTGACAGGGGTCAAACCGCGGTCCCTGCAGCCACCTAAGCTTTCCTAAGCAGGCGCTTTAGACCACTGTGCCATCCTGCCGGGCCGAAACTAGCATCTTAAAGAAGTGAAGAACAATAAACAAAGCTTGGAGTGGGTTGTAACCTGTTACTTAGGGATTCCAGAAAACTGGGATTTAAGAAGGCGGGTAATAGCTTATCCTGACTGATGTCTCCACCCTTACTTGAGATGTTGGTGATTATCTCCTCCCCTCCTTGTAATCCTTTTATTTAACAACTGTGTGAACCTAGCATTAAACAAATAGTGAAGATCAACTGAGGTTATAGTTGTAAATAAAAAGGAGATGCTTCAGGAGCTCTTAGTTCACTTCCAGAGAGACAGATTTCAGTGAGACCTCTGAAGCTACATTCATCAGGTCTTCTCGTTGTTTCTTTCAGCACCGGACCATAGCATATGACACATCATATAAGCAAGAGTTGTAATTCTTCTCTCCTATTTTGATAATATGCTTCTTTTTTAAAATGATGTTGATAGATTTATTGTTGATTCTTAAATAGTTAAACCTGTATTATAATGTTTCAGCTGTGAAATGTCAGGAATAAGTATCATCCAAAGAAAAATGCCTTTGATATCTGGAGACTAGTATGGTTTAAGGCAATGTCTCCAGTTGTCAAATTGACAAGGGGGGATTGAGATAGGTAACTGCAGTCAACTTTAGCAAGAAATGGCCAGCTGATTGGTTTAGTAATGGGTGTATCTGAATGATAAGTTATTGAAGAGGAAAGACCCACCCTGGGTGTGGGTGGCACCAGTAGGTTTATAGCCTGGATGGAATAAAAAGGGAAAGATGAAAGTCGTATTTCTGTTTCCTTGAAGGAGATCCAAGTTTCACCATTGCCTTTCAACTTCCATCCTCAGGCTTCCGGCACAAACTTTCGCTTTCCAGCTCAGACCTTTTTGGCTTTCCAATGTAGGCCCTTTGGCTTCCTGAAACAAACTACAATGGGATTCTGCAGTGAACTTCAAGTATTCCAAGTTTGCTTAACTTATTTTTTGTTAGGATATATTTGTCACATATTGATCACATTCATCATAGAGAAGTTGTTCCCATACGTATTATATCTTAATTCTTTTGTCTGCCATTCCCCTCCTTTCTCTTCAACAATTCTTCCATTCTCCATTTATAAAAGCCTTGTTTCCATTTTTCCCTCCATTCTCATTTTTCCATTTTTTCTTTCCCTCCATTCACCTGCCCCCCACCCCATGTTTCCATTTCCATTGAACATGTTCTTTCTACTTCTCTGTGTCCATGCCCTGCTATAGTGCTTCTGTAGGTTCCTCACACTAAAGGAAGCAATGTCATATTTAAACTTGTGCACCTGATTCATATCACTTAAGATTATGGTCTCTCCATTTTCCTACAAATAGCTCCAACTTATCCTTTATGGCAGAATAGTAATCCACTGTATATAAATATCACATTTTCCTTATCCACTCATCTTTCAGTGGGAATATAGGCTATTTCCAAGATTTAACTATTATAAATTTTGCTACTATAGGGGCCCGGCAGGATGGGTCAGTGGTCTAAAGCACCTGCAGGCAGCTGCAGGGACCGTGGTTCGGTCCCTGGCACCACATGCTGCACCAGCCCTGCCCTCAGGGCAGGCTGAGCCGGCCATAAAAATAAGTAAACAAACAAACAAAAGTTCTGAAACAAGAAAAAAAATTAAATTAAATTTAAAAATTTGCTACTATAAACATGGATGTGCATATATCACTGTGGTGTGATGCTTTTATCTCTTTCAGAAAGATACCTAAAAGGGGACTAATTGAGCCAAATGGAGCTTCTAGTTTTAATCTCTTGAGAAATCTCCCTCCATACTGATTTTCATAGTGGTTGTACCAGTTTATACTCCTATCAGCAATAAAGAAGCGTTCAGGACTGGAAAGATAGCTCAGTAGAATAAGTGCTTGCCTGGCAAGCGCAAGGTCCTGAACTTGATTCCTGATACCACACACACACACACAAAAAGTGCTCCATTTTCCCCACAATGTCACCTGCATGTTATTAGTTAATTTCCTGATGATAGTCATTCTTTCTGGAGTGAGATGGAATCTCATTCAGGTTTTAATTTGCATTAAAGTGGTTACTTTCTTAAGTAACTAGTGATGTCGAGCATTTTTTCAACTATTTATTTCCTATTTGTATTCCTTTATCTGAGAAATGTTTATGCATTTCAGATGCATTTTGAATTCGGTCTTTAAATTTGGGGGGTATGGTTTTTTGAGTTCTTTATATATTCTGGATTTAAGTTCATTGTTTGAGGAATACCTGGTAAAAGGTCCCGGTGCTGTGGGTTGTCTCTTCATGCTATTGGTGGTTCCCCTCACTGTGCAACAGCTTTTTAATTTGCGAGTGCAGCTGTTGATCCTTTCAAATAGTTCCTGTGCAGCTGGCGTTTTGTTTATAAAGTCTTTCCTTACGCCTACATCTTCCAGAGTTTTACCTATACTATCTTCCAGCAAATCGTTTTTGTTTTTATGTTTAGATATTTGATCCATTTTGATCTTTTCAGTTTAGTGCATGGTGAGGGATACAGGTCTGGGTTCAACTTCTGGAATGGGAAAAAACAATTTTTCACAGCACCACTTATTAAGGGGTCTGCTTTTCTTCCAGTGAAGGTCTTCGCCTCATTTTTCAAAAATAAAATAGTTGTGCATGTTTTAGTTGTTTCTGCATCTTCTATTCTGTTCCAGTGATCTTTAGATCTTTTTTTTTCCCCACTCTTGGCTGTCTTGTCATAATAATTTTGTAGTATAATTTCAGATTGGAGATTGTGATACTCCTTACCTTACCCTTGTTACCTGGAATTGCTTCATTGCTTTTCCTATTTTAGGTCTCCTCTTGTTTCATCTCTGTCTCTGTCTGCCTCTCTGTCTGTCTGTCTGTCTGTCTGTCTGTCTCTCTCTCTCTTTCTCTCTCTCTCGGTACTGGAGATTGAACTGAGGTTCCACTGAGCTATCTCCCTACCCTCATATCTCTTTTTAAATTTTTTTCTCTAGTTCTGTGAGGTATGACATTGATATTTTGATTGGAATTGCATGAAATATGCATAGCAGTTTTAGAAGTATAGCCATTTTCACTGTGTTGGTTCTGTGTATCCCAAAACAGGAACTTTTCTATGTTCTGATATCTTTTTTTAATATCCGTTTTTAGAATGCTTCATAGATCTTTCAATATATAGCTCTTTCATTTTCTTTATTAGTTTAGTTCATTTCCTGTTTTGATTGACTCTTCTTTCATCTTTTGTTAGACTTTATTTTTCTTGATGAAATTATGAAAGATGTAATTTCTGTAATTTTTCTATGCTATTGATCTTTGACTATTGGCTTTTATCCTACTATTAATTTGAGGAGTCTTTTGGTGTTCGAGGGCCATCTATGTAGAGCATCATGTCATCAGAAAGTAATGACAATTTAACTTTTTCCGTTTCTACCTATTTTCCTTTTACTTCTTTCTCTTGTCTAATTGCTCTGTCTAATGTTTATAGAACTATAGTGAACAAAAGTGGTGACAGTAGGAATTCACTACAATAAATTTCCGTCATATGATGGCTTTCATTATATTCCATCAGTTCCAGTATGTATAGAACTTACTGGTATTGTGAGTCAATTATTTAATTTCTTATTTTCTTCTCCTTCTCCTTCTTCTCCTCCTTCTTCTCCTTCTCCTTCTCCTTCTCCCTCTTCTACGTATTTGTTACAGGGTTTCTCTGTAAAGCTTTGACCCATAGTGATCCTCCTATTTTCAACCTCCCCAGTTCTGGTATTACAGGCATACACCATTACAACTGGACTCTATGGTCACAACAGCCCACCCTGAGCATGGGGCTGGCACAGCATGTGGTGCTGGGGGTTGAACTGTGGATCCTGCACTTGGCTATGCTTGCCTCAGCAGGTGCTTTAGTCCACTGAGCTATTTTGCTTGCCCTCTAGTTTCTTCTTTAATTTCATCTGTAGCTTGTTGGTTGTTCAGAAGGTATTATTTAATTTCCACGTGCTTATGTAGTTTTTGTGTTTTCCTTTGCCATTGATTTCTAATTTCATTGCACCATGATCTGATAATATACATGGAATAACTTGAATTCCTTTACATTTACTTCAGCATGTTCTATGTGTTAGCATGTGGTGTACTTTAGCAAACGTCCCATGTATGCTGAGAAGAATGTGTATTCTGACACTGTGAGGTGAAACAGTGTACGATATATATTAAAACCATTTTTTGAAAGGTTTGCTCAGCTTTGATTTTTTTTTTTTTTTTTTTTGCTTTTTTTATTTGCCTGGTTGATCTATTTTTGATAATGGGGTGTGGAAGTCTCCCATTAATTAATTAATTAATTAATCCATTTGGTACAGGATCTTGCTATGCAGCTCAGACTCATAGTGATCCTCCTGTGCCAGCGTGTTTAGTGCTGAGATTACAGGCTTATGCCACCATGCCCTCTTTTGGTAGCCTACACAGTGCACTCAAGGTTCTGGGACCAGCATGGCATGTAGTATGAGGGATCGAACCCAGGTCCTTGCCCTAGCTAGGCAGGTGCTTAGACTGGGACTGCTGCGCTTTCTCTCCAGCCCTATGATTGGTACCACTTTCTCTTGGATTGTTACCTTAGTCAGCATGTAATGGCCTGCCTTCCCTTTGGATCAGTCTTGAGTTTAAACAACCTTTATCTGCAAAAAGAATGGCTACCCTTGCTTTTTCCAGGTTCCTGTCACATGGGGTATTATTTTCTATTCTTCTACTTTGTTTATGAGTTTCTTTTCAAGTTAAATTTTTTATGTATCTATTTTTCTAGATCTTGTTTCTTCTCCATTCTTCCAATCTGTTTCTTTTGACTGATGAGTGAAGCCACTCACACTGACCATTATAACTGATATGTATTGACATCTTTGTCATTTTATCTTCCTATTGTTGATTCCCTTTATTTTTCTTTTGTTTAGTTTCTTGCCTTGCTTAATGGATTCATTCTGCTTGGACGCTTTTTTAAAATTTTTCCTTTAATGTATTTAGGACAGGGTCTACAGGATGTATAGGGTCTCACTATGTAGACCAGACTTACAGTGATTCTCCTGTTTTCAGCCTTCCAAGTGCAGGTGTGCACCACCACTCATTCTGAGTCACCATTTCAGCATGCCTCAGGGGACAGGGCTGTCAAGGTGTGCTGGGGATACAACCCAGGCCACTGCACTCTGCCTAAGCAGGCACTTTAGTCTGCTGAGCTACCTAGCTGGCCTTGTACTTAGGACTGCTGGAACTGCTGCATTCATTGTCTTTTTCTATAATATCCTTCAGAACTTTCTGGAGTGCTGGGTTGATAGTTTGGAATATCTTCAGGTATTCTCTATCATGGAAATATTTTTATTTCTTGTTGTAGTCAGGGCTTGAAAGGGAATATATTTAATACACATAATTTATAGGATTGCTTTATAATATTTACCCAAAAAGTCAAATGCAGAGAGGGCAAGAGATTTACTAGAGCACTAGAGACCCCAAGAATCTAGCTGAAGCCCTGGGTTCCACAGCAATGTCCTGCATGACCCATGATAATGCCTTCCATGAGTGCAGCTAGAGGACTGGAGCCCACAGTAATGTCTCGTGCAAGTCTGTATCAAGGATCTGCACTGGGCAGGCCCAAAGGTCAGTAGAGGAATTTAGAAAGTCTGTACCCGCAGAGTGAAGTGTCCGTGCCATCAGGCTGAGAGATCTGCACTGGAGCCAGGAAATGATGTCCAGGGTAAAGACCTAAAGCTTCCCTGAAGAGAGCTGTAGCATCCTCAGTGACACCATGGCTGAGAACAGCTGAGTTCATATCATATCAGAAAAAAAACACTGTGATGCTGTCTTGGTTACTCTTCTCTCTTCTCTCATTGCTGGGACAAATACCCCACACCTAAAATGAAGAAAGGAAAGGTTTATTTAGCTCACAGTCACTGGAAGTTTCAGGCCATATTCTGCTGACTCCAAGGCAGACTGGCACATGGCTGAGAGCAGCAGTTCATGGCAGAGGAACAGCAACAATGGCAACCAAGAGAGTCTGTGTCTCTGCCTCACTTGGGTTACATTCAGGCTGTCAGCCCCAGGTTGGGTGTAGCGCTCACACTCATAGTCCCAGCAGCAGTACTACGGCCTGTAATCCCGGAAGATCACCCATAATCCCACAGAATCATGAATTAACCTCAAAATGTAAAAGTCTCTGCCCCATGACTATGTGAGGCTTTGTGGGGGACAACTAGACACAAACAATAATAAATGTCAAGCTTTTCCAGGAGGATCAATATTATACCATCTGCCCTTCCAGTTTTCCTTTTATGCCATTGGCAACAAGCTTCAGGTGGGCCTTGGGACTTCCACACCTAGAACCATACTGATTCAGTTCATCTGGGTATTACAAGTTGACTGTTAGTTAATCCATCACTTTTCTCCATTGATTTTGAAAGATAACATTGTAGGGTGCATCAAACTGAGTGGCAGGTTGTTTTCCTTTTTTTGTGTGCTTGGTATAGGGTCTTACTATGCAGCTCAGACTCAGTGATTCTCCTGTTTTCAGCCTTCCCAGTGCTGGGATTACAGGCCTGCACTACCACACTTAGACTCAGTGGCCACCTCAGTGCACCCAGGGCAGGGCCAGCACCAGGGATTGAACCTCGGTTCCTGTGCTTGCATAATCAGACACTTAGTCTGCTGAGCTGTCTTGCTGGCCCCTGCAGACTGTTTTCTTTTAATGCTTTAACTACATCACTCCAAGCTCTCTTTGCCTTAAATGTTTCTGGTGAGAAGTTTGCTGTAATTTTGATGAGTTTTCCTTTATAAGTGATTTGTTTCTTTAACAACTTTTAATGGTCTGTTCTTTTTTAAAGAAAAATTCTGAGCCGGGCATGGTGGCGCATGCCTGTAATCCCAGCACTCGGGAGGCTGAGGCAGGAGGATCGGTGCGAGTTGGAGAACAGCCTGGGCTACAAAAGTGAGCTCAAGGCCAGCCTGAGCTGCATAGTGAGACCCTGTCTCAAAAAGACAAAAATAAATAAATAAATAAATAAATAAATAAATAAATAAATAAATAAAATAAAAAATAAAGAAAAATTCTGTATTTAGAACAGGGTCTACAGGATCTCACTACATAGGCAGGATTCGTAGTCATTCTGCTGTTTTCAGTTTCCCAAGTGCTGGGATTACAGGCACACACCACCATACCCAATCTCCATTGCCATCTCAGCATGCCCAGTAGGTGGGACTGGAACCGCACACCAGGAATCAAACCCTGGCTCCTGTGCTCTGTCTAAGTAGGCACTTTAGTCCACTGAGCTATCAGGCTAGCCCCCTGTCTGTCCTTTATTGAACTTCTGGAACCTTGACTGTTATATCCATTAGTATCGTTTTTATCCTGATCATGGCTATGTAACTCTCTATTTGCTATTCACATTTCACTTACATGTACATGGCCATGTACATTTCACTTACCTGTGTTTTAAGTTTTATTTCCAAGCTTGAAGGGTTCTCTCACAATCAGTAGATATGTTGCTTGGCCCTTTGTGCTGTCTTCTGATTCTTCAGCAACTCATATCAATCTTCTATTAGTCTATTGTGCATCACCTCGCAGCTGTTGTGTTGACTCGTCATAATCCCTGGCTATTTTTAAGAGGTTTCTCATTGGTCAGTGGAGATCACAACCCTCTCTTCTAAATCCAGTATTCTATTTTCACATTAGTTGACTTTGCTGCACACGCTTTCAGTAGAATTTTTCATCTCCTGGATTTCTATTGGAATCTCTTTCAGGGAATCCAATTCTTTTTTCTGTTGGGCACTTGCAGTCTCCCTTTCTTTCCCAAGCTCTGTGTGTTAAATCTGTATCTACTTTAAATTCACTAACCATTTTGTTCATTGTGACCAGCATCTCTTTCATTATCCTTTTTGTTCTTGCCAAGAGACTTATTGATCTCTTTTGTTACTTCTGTTGCCAAAATTGCATGAAATTCAGCTGGCAAGTTTTTTGTTTTTCTTCTTCCACCTCAATATCCCCTTGATTTGCCCTGTGCAAGGTGGGGCTTATTGGTTACATCTTGTTTCCATATTTTCTTATTTTTTATTTTTGCTACTGATGTTGTTGCTTGTTTGTTTTCTACATTGAGACTTGCTGTATCGGTCAGGGTTTTACTAGAGGAACAGAATAGATATAATATAAGGAATGGATATTAACACCAAATATACAATCTATAAGAAATTGTAAGATTGGCTTACAATAGCCACAGAGTCAGATGAGGAAGCGCGCAGAGGGCGTCTGCACACTCCGGACTGAAGGATTCAATCCCGAGGCTTGGACTCACTGCAGC
>PVJA010031017.1:0-25250 GCA_004027025.1 Myocastor coypus | reverse complement strand
TTTTTTTTTTTTTAAATCAAGGTATTTATGAGTTGAGTGTAATGCTAGACCTTTTAAAGGTAAATAGCACTTAAGTAGAAACTGTGACTTTGTTAGG
The DNA here is from genome assembly GCA_004027025.1 of Myocastor coypus. Taxonomy (NCBI): domain Eukaryota; kingdom Metazoa; phylum Chordata; class Mammalia; order Rodentia; family Myocastoridae; genus Myocastor; species Myocastor coypus. Next base: position 25,153 of record PVJA010031017.1, on the reverse strand, counting down.
GTGAGAGCAGCCAGGAAGTAGCCTGTGCTGAAAGGTGGAAGAAGTAATAGAACGTGATGAAAAGCTGGCAGGGCAGTAATGATCTTCGTAAGCCTGCCTTTTCCCTTCAGTAGTGAATTGAGCACAGTGAAATCTTTGATTCACTTTCCATTCAGAAAGACCTGAGAGGAGAGCAGAGCTAAGGTGGTAGGAGAGAGTCGCCTGTGTGGGGAGTGGGTGGTGGGGGTGGGTGAGGGTGAGCTGGGTGGGAGAAGTTTCTTGGCTAAAGTTTGAGGGTGGAACATCTTTTGGAGCCAATGTTGACTACAGTGTCAGTCAAGGGCCAGCCAGGAAAACTGGTCCAGGCCCTGCAAACGCACAGGGAAAATAGAGCTTTTAGTGAGGAGGGAGATGAGGTACCAAAGCGTGTTGTGAAGTATATACCTCCTGAGCCATCCCATAGGTAAGAACTTGTCTCGGGAGGCTGTGAGGAGGTTGGGCCTCCCAAGCATGGCAGAGCAGACCCGCACCCAGGTCTAGCAGGCTCATCTCCTTACCTTCTTTACCATTCCCAGGCTGGTTGTCCCTGAGGCTCTGAATATCAGATGCTTTATCTTGCTGCTGCTGTTCAGATCTGTTGATTCCATTCTGCTTAGGCCTAGAGAAGCCATGTATCAAACCTGGAGTTGTGTGTAATATGTGAGATTTCAAGGGAGAGCTCAGGAATACTTTCTTCAAAAAGTTCATTTACAGAAACTTTCAGGGGATGGAATGACTTCTTTGGAAGGCTGTTAATTTCATGCTCTTTAGAAAACTCTTTGAAAAAAAAAAAAAAAGGACATAATTTCAGAGGGCTGCTGGCTCGTTCTCTGTGGTTTTCTATCACCTAAACAGTAATCCCTGCCTTGTTTCTGTCTCTAGTTTCTTTCAATGTGTTTGTTGAATACGAAGTAGATTTACCTCTTAAGAATTCAGAGTACTATAAAAAGATCCCTCCCCAGAGGCTGGTGGTGTGCTTCATTTCATTTCTTCCTGACCGTGATTCGCAACCCGGTGCAATTTTGTTCCTCATGAGACTCTTGCAATGTCTTAGTGGAGGTTTGAGGAGTGTGTGTGCCGCTGGGCTCAGGTGGGTAGAGGCAGGGAGGTTGTTAAGCCTTGTAGAGTGCCTTGAATAGCGTCACAAGTGCTGCTAGGACTCTTCCAGTACAGTGAGAAATCCTGCCCTGTCCTCATCCCCAGGAGAACGGCCACAGTAGTGTGTCTAGCCAAAAGCTGCTGTGGCTGAGCGTCATTTGCCATAAGTGCTCAGCAAGATTTGTTGGTGTGGTTCTTTTGCCTCTGATCAGGCTGCAGCTGAGGATGCAGTGGTGGGAGTGGTCCTTCCCAGGTGAAGCTAGGAGCGGTGGTGCATCTGCTGCTGGGACTGAAATGCATCCAGTTGATGGCACCTAGTCTGCTTTGTACTATAGTTATAGGCAATTGTAAGTAAATCCAGTGATCTCATAGTTCAGAATTATTGCTGCTGTCATTAGCAAGCTATCTGTCATTAGTCTATACACATATACACATATGTAACACAAAATGTCCTCCATTTCAGATGACTTTAGTGGTTTTCAGCTTCATCATGGTGCCAAAGCTAGGCTGCCTTCAGTAGAGACTGCCCTTCAGGTTGTGCATGTGGGTCTCTTCATGAGATCACAATGCGCAGTATGAGGCCATCCTGAGATGCTCAGCCATGTCAGCCCAGGAGGATAAACACCCAGTACTCCACAGTGTGCAGTCATGCCAAGCTATAGGCTTTTGGAGGCACTATGTATTAAGTGAATTCTGGATTTCTGCTAATTTATATTTAACTTGTGAGCTCTGACTATAAGGTTGTTTGACTACTGCATACAGTAGTTCATAGAAGAAAATTTTTAAACAGTTTCAAATATAACTTTCTTTTTAAACAGTTGTAAAACCAGAGAATGATTTTCAAAAGGCAGCAATTATTGATTATTCACAGAAAATAATTTTGTATGCAGGAGATGCCAAATAGTGATCACCTATGTGAAGAGTACCACTGTTAGCTTGGTAGAGTTTTTGTTTTGTTTTTCAGAAAAATGAAAAGGCTGGGGATTTAGTTCAATGACATGGCACCTGCCTGGCAAGCACAAGATCCTGAGTGCCATACCTGGTACCAAAAGGAAAAAAGAAAAATGAGGGACTGAGGAGACAGCTCAGCAGTGTAAGTGCCTGCCTGGCAAACACAAGGTCCTGAGCTCAATCTCCAGAAGCACATGCTCTCCCAGCCCTAGAACCCTGGGTGTGCCGTGCCATTCCCAGAACCAGGCACACCCACTGTGGCACATACCTGTCGTGTTCTGGGGAGGCTGATACAGGAGCAATGCTATGTAGAATGGAACTGCTAACCACTATGGTCTTTGTAAACATAGACCATACCCTTTGTCCTCTGTCGTCAGTGTTCGAAGACTTTGTGTTGAGAATATAGAACACAGTGCATGCATCGTTACCATGCAGAATGATGAGTTGTCACAGTCACAAAGCTGAGCAAGCAGAACTTGGGTCAGGAAGCAAAACATGCGCAGTCCCTGGATGCTCCGTTGTGTCTCCTCCTAGTCTCGGTCACCATTGCACTCAGCCCAAAATACCAGACCATGGCCTCTGACTGTACAGGTCTGCTTCATTCATATTTGTGTGTAACACAAATGGAATCCTATAGATACAGCGCAGAAAAGTCTAGTTCTCAACCCATTGTTCGTTCTAGCTAAACATACTTGAAATATTCCAAGCTCTGGTGATTATCAGCAGTTGTAATCAATGGTAGATTAACAAAAATTCCCTGTTAGCCGGGCGTGGTGGCGCACCCCTGTAATCCCAGCACTTGGGAGGCTGAGGCAGGAGGATCGGAGGCAGGAGGATCGGTGAGAGTTCGAGACCAGCCTGGGCTACAAAACTGAGCTCAAGGCCAGCCTGAACTGCATAGTGAGACCCTGTCTCAAAAAAGACACACACACACAAAAATTCCCTGTTTTGGATATGGCTGAAAAATTATGTTTGGAGGATAGATAATCATACAGAAAATAAGTGTAAGTTGGTAGACACAAGAGTGGCTGACAGAGTTTACAGTGCCGTCGGTGAGCTGCATGTTCATGGGGAGGCTTATCCTGCGGCGCTGTCTTATAACATCGTGAGGCATGTTCAGAATGCTGTTTTGTGAGTAGGAATCAAATGGAGGAGATGGTTAGTAGTTGAAATTTGGGCCAAAGAAATCTAAAACTGCTCTTTGCTTAGTGGAGAAATGTAGTACTTGGTTTATAGGTCTCAGGAATATTCAGCTGTTACATTAAAATTATTTTAAGAACTAGCTTTTTCTGTAGCCTCATGAATGGTGAGAATGGAAGACACCTTCCTGCTCCACTCTGGAGCTGTCAAGCTGATCAGGAGGCTCCTATTGGGGTGTGATGTGGGCAGTGACCACACAGGACGTGAGCAGTGCTTGCCCAGCTGCCTCAGTTGGTCCCAGCAGAGATAAAAACAGATGGCTCTCCCAAGTCAGGGATGCTGTGTCTAGGAAGCTCTCTTTAGCCCACTAAGTTTGCAGTGAAACGTTTTCTTTTCCCCTCAGTTGTTTTCTACCATCTTTATTTAAAGCTAGGAAGAATCTTATGTGCTCACGCTGCACTCTCTAGCCCTTACTTGTATGCAGTTGTTAAGCACCCCCCCCCCCCTTTTCATGACCTCTCTGAGGAACAGGCAGAAGTTGCAGATACAGTCTAGGTTATCCCGGGTGGAAATTGGATCCTGTTGTACCTGACCACCAGGGCCCTTCAGAGTCACTCTCTGACTGCTTGGAGTGTTGAGTCCTGCTGTGCCCTCAGTGGCTCTCATCACTTGTGCTGCTCGCCCTCTGTTGGGCCACCTCTGCCCCTTGTTGTGTGCCTTGCCCGCAGGGGTAAATTTCCCTGGTGAGAGAGTGATTGCTGGTGACTCTGGTCTGTGTGTGCCCTTCTCCCTCCTGGAGAAGTCCTCTCTGCCATCTATGCCGCCTTCAGCCTTCTTTCCAGTCTTTTTCTGGAATTCCTCGCTCTTCCTAGGTCAGGTGAGAGCTGTTTCTTAAGTGTTCTTGCTCTGCGGTGTGTGTACCGTGCATGCCTGCATTTGTGTATCCACAGTGGTGCCCATTGTCACAGTGGTGCCTGAGGAAGGTCTTCAAGAATGTGTGCCTGGAAGGTGGGAAGGGTGGTTGGAGTCCTGGGAACACAGCTCCGCCAGGCAGCACAGTTCCCTGGTGCTGCGGCCTGCAAATTGAGCCTTTGTAGTCTCCCACCCACAACCCTTATTTCCCAAATGGAAATGCCATTGTCTGTGTGAAGGTGTTGAGGAGAGTGTTGCTGTCTTAGGTGAAGCGCATCAGTGTCTGTTACTTGGCTGATTGCTGATACAGGGAAACATTGATTAAAAAAATAAAAAAGGGGGGTTATGTCAAGCAACATTAATTATTATCCCTTAGGGGCATTGCCACTTTTTGCATGACAACTGTGCAGCCCAGCAGAAGCCCTGTGTGTTACTTGCATAGCTTATTGCATTTCTGTGGTGATTTTGATACTAGGGCATAACTGATTCAGGTACTCAGCCCCTAGAATGGCATCATAGTCATTTTTTTTTTTTCAATTCCTGAAAAAGAAATTACAAGTGGTGTAATAGAGCTTTCCCAATTTTGAATCTTTCTTTCTGGCCTACTCAGATCTTTTGACAATTGCACAGCTGCCTGTCAGTGCCAGCGGGTGTCAGAATGAATAACCAAGGTAAAAACCTAATCCTGTGGGGAAGGGAAGAGCTGTGATTTAATATTGTCTACATTCTTCCGAGAAGCAGGGGCTGTGTCTGCAACGTGGTGCTATTTTCCCCCTTAGATACTCCTGGCTCTAAGAAGAGCCTACCTTACCTTACGGGAATGCCTGGCATTCTGCTGAGAGCCTGGGATGGCTGGGGCATTGCTGTCTCACAAGATGCGTGATCTCTGGTCTGTGAATGGAGGCACATTGTGAAGAGCATGCCTGCCTCTCTGCATGATTCACCACCTGCAAACTTGGGGGAAAGAACATGACAGGGAACACTGATGCCCAGACATTCCCAACCTGCCCATTTCCTCAGACGGGAGAGTAGAGGTGAGTGGTGTGGATGGTCTAGTTAAAGGCCAGCTATGCTGTTAGGCTAGAACATGTTGTCTCCTCCTGTAGTGATAGATAGGCTGAGTGCAGCATGCTCCGCATCCTGCTGTTAGTCAGCTTTTTGTTTGTTTGTTTGTTTTGCTACCAGAGATTTAACTGAGGACTGTGGGTTTGCCAAGCAGGCACTTGTGCCACTGAGCTATCTCCCCAGCCATTATATCTTTTGCTGTAACAAATACCTAAGACAACCAATTTATAAAGAGAAAAGCATTATTGTGGCTCATAGTTTTTGGAAGTTCCAGTTCATAATGGACCCCGCTCCCCCCAGTATTTAGGGCTGTATTGGCAGGAGTACGTGGGGGTACATTGCTGCCTGCTTTTATCCAGGCTTCAAACGAAAAAGAAAGAGGAAGGGGCTGGGCTTCTGCTGACCCTCCAAAGGTACCTTCTCAATGACTTGAAAACTTTCCCATAAGCCACACTTTTACATTCTGTTTGACCACCTTCCACTAATGCCCCACTGAGGACCAGTCCATTTTTTACCACATGGGCTTTCAGGGGACATTGAGGACCCAAATTATAGTACCAAGTGACAAAGGACATTTGCTTAATCTAGTAGGCAAAACAGAAACCTGAAGGCTGAGAGGCAGTGCAGCCACTCCCATAAAGAGGGTCTCACCCAGCTGGGGAGCTTTGGTATGAAAGCACCTGCCAGTCTTTGTCACACTGAGCAGTGCCTGTGGGGACTCTGCGCTCAGCCCAAGACTGGTCACCTGGAACTGGTCTGCAAAGTCATCACCCTTGCCCAGAGAAAAGAAGAAAAGCTGGCTTCGATACCGTGACAGCTTGAAGGTGCCTTCAGAGACGAGATTAGAGAGGGAATGAGAGCAGCTTTTCATTGCCATTTACTTAAGCCTGGCAAGTTTCTCTTCTTCCCCTGTAATCTTGAGATTCCTCGTTTCACATGGACCCCAAATCCCTTGCAGTAGGGCCAATTCCTCCTCGAGACCAGGCCATCAGCTTGCAGTCACTGATGGCTTGGGCCAAGTTTCCCTGACAGCACTATTTGAAAGGACAAAGCACCAAGGCCTGTAAGTAATGGGCTGAAAGCCAGCCAAGCCTGTCATCCCCTCTGCTGGCTGGCCCTGGGACTTCTTGGAGTCACTGTGCTACCAGGCCAAACCTAGTTACTGTGGGAGAGGAGCTCATTTAGCAGTGCAGGTGGGGTGGAGGCTGCAAGAAAAAGGGCCTAAAGATCTTTCTTTTCTTTTCTTTTCTCCTGCCCCCCCCTTCTTCTTCCTGGGAAATTCTATCCCCTGTCTAACAGAGGATTTGAGACATCAAATGGTTACTCTTTTTTACAATATAGAGGAATCCATCAACCAAGAAGTGCTTGTTGCCCCCCACCCCCATGAACCTTGGAGTTGTCATGATTTTGTAGTTCTTGTCCTCTCAGGGTCAGAATCAGAAATTTCGTTGAAGTTGACTGTGTCACATGGAAGACACTACCTTCTAAGCTTGTGTAATGGGAACTGAATCCAGAGCCTTGTGGTGAACCTAGCACAGCCCAGTCAGTGGTAGTGTCATGAAAGGCACTCATTCCCTTGCTTAGCACATGTTTACTGAGGTCTTGTTTTGTGCCAACACCGTCCTAGGCACTGGAGATATGGAGGTGGATGAAGGCGGAGTGAACAAAAAGAAGACACATCATGTGCCAGATGAACACACAGGCTGCCACATGGCGGAGGGACAGGGAGTGCTGTCTGGGGCTGTTGACGATGGAGGAGTCCAGAGTGGGTGATGTTTGAGCCGAGAGTCAGAGCTACATGCATGGAGGCGGAGCAAACGCCCTAGTTCCTAGGCCACATAGTCTCAGTGAAGCAGGCAAGGAGATGAGTTTGGGCAGTGAGAGGTGTTGGCACACGCAGAGCCGGGCTGGACAGGGTATGGAACATGGGTTTTATTTTTTTTTAATTTTTTTTTTTTATTTATTTTTTTCTTGTTTCAGAACCTTTGTTTATTCACTCATTTTTATGACCGGCTCAGCCCGTCCCGAGGGCAGGGCTGGCACAGCATGTGGTGCCGGGGATCGAACCAAGGTCCCTGAAGCTTCCCAAGCTTTCCCAAGCAGGCACTGTAGACCACTGAGCCATTCCACCGGGCCCCGGAACATGGGTTTTATTCAGACTGTGATAGATATGTTGAGGGGATTTGGAGGAGGGGATGACCTGGTTTATGTGTTATAAGGATCATTTAAGTTGTGTGGAAATATGCTATCAGGGGACAAGAATGGCAGCAGAGTCAGTTAGGAATGGGGGGGTAGTCACTAAGGTGTAATGGTGGCATGGGGAGCGGGGAGAGATGGTGACAAGGAGTTGGAATGAATTGGTGACCTTATCTCCCACTACCTTTCCCATGGTTTATTTCACTCGAGCCACGTAAATTGTCTTCCATGTACCTCAGATATTCTCTTCCTCTGTTTTACCAGATTCTTTATTTCCTGGAAATACATGCAAGTGCACAGGACACACATGCTTCTATGGATGCTTGCTCGTTCCTTCTTTGACCCTTTCTTCTGCTGACTTGTAAATGTTGTGCATCCAGGCAGGGACTTGTCAGATTTATTGCCATGTGCCAAGTGCCTAGAGAGCTGCTTTGTGGGTCGAAGATGCTCAGAATATTTATTGAATGAGTGAATGCAACAGAAGGACAACTAATACCTTGAAATGTGATGTTTATTTGAAAACATAGTGCCATGACTGCCTGAGGTTTTACTTCCTGCACTTATCACATCAAAAACATCAACTAGTGAAATAAGTGTAATAAAAGTGAGGGAAGTATCTAACATATTAGAGTTTAAATAATAGAGAAAAAGTAGGAATGAGGAGATTTGGGTGAGTTGTGCAGGGGGCGATGATGAGAAGGAACAGTGTTGAACCTGTTCATTTGTAGCAGTGAAATTTGTCATTTTCATTTATATCTGGTATCATCCAGCTGTTAATTTGTGTTTTGGTTGGGAAAGACTTTCATGGAAATAGTTAACCTCCGGTGCTGTGCTGTCAAAATTCGTTTTCCTAAGCTGCAGCCAAAGCTGAATAACTCTATTGTCATCAGAGGTGCACTTTCTTCCCCGAGGACGTTGGCATGTGACCATCAGAAGGATGGAAGATGAGACCAGCTGGGGCAGGGATGTGGACCCGCAGAAGGTGGGCAGCTAACAGTCACAGTATCTTCTGCTCTCGTGGCTAGAGCATGCACTCCAGGAGGCAGAGGAGCTTTGGCATAATCCTGGCATCTCCCCTGTGTGACCTCAGGCAAGTCGTAACTCCCCAGTGCTTCAGAGACCTCATCTGTAGAGTGGGGGTCGTAGCATCATCCTTTGAGGTTGCTATGAGAACTGAATTAATACATGTAGAAAGTTTTGGGACCTGTTTGGTATAGCAAGTCCTTAAAGCACTAACTGTTATCACTAAGAGGAAGAGGATTTAACCATTGCCATAACTTGTAATGGGTAAAGTTTTATTTTTTGAACTTGAGTATTTAATTAGTGGGTGACATTTGAATTGACTGAAAGTGGGAAAGGGGGGTGTTGTGACACTTAGGAGTATATTGCAGTGCCATTGTACTGGTTCAGATTCCATTAGTGAAAAGACTGTCCCCAGCCAGGGTACTCACCTCCTGGGTAGCAGATGTAACTGAAGCTCTACTCTGGCTGACTGGATGTATTAGGGGGTCTTGATGATCCCCTCAGGTGTGAGAATTCACTAGAATGACCCTCAGAACTCAGGAAAGGGCTCTAGCTATGATTAATTTCTTTTTATTTATTTTTTTATGTTATGGCCGGCTTAGCCTGCTGTGGGGGAGGGGCTGACACAGTATGTGGTGCTGAGGATTGAACCACGGTCCTTGTGGTTGCCTAAGCTTGCTTAAGGAGATGCTTTAGACTACTGAGCCATCTCACCAGCCCAAGCTATGATTAATTTCATCATAACAGGTAAGCAAATATCAGCCAAATGAAACACACAGAACAAGGTTTGGGAGGGGCATGAATGCAGAGTGCCTGTGCCCTGTCCTTGTGGAGTTAGGCAGTGCCACCTTCATGGCATATCTGATGCTCACCGAATCCCAGCTTTCTATTGAGGGGTCACTACTGGAGGTGACTATAGTGCCATGGCTGGTGTACAGTCTCCATGCTGCTCAACTCCTAGTGGGCTGGCTTGGTCCTAACCCTCTGGCCATGTTTGATCTTTCTGGTGACCAGCCCCTAACTGAGGCACCTTATTTCTGAGAATGAACCAAGGGCCTTATAAATAGCAGATGCTCCTTTCACTCAGGAAATCCCAATGATGCAACATCTTTGTTCCTGGAGACAAAAGCCGTCCAGTAGCTTTAATGAATGTCAGGTGTGTTATGTGCGCGGTAACAAGATACAAGATGGTGGCCTGAGAAGGGGCCCTAGCCCCTTCCTGGTCTTGGTGCTGTTGCTCCAGTAGGAGCATGTGATTAGCCTCAGTGACTGTAGCTTTTCTTTCTTTAGAACGACTTTATTTAGTTGCATGGTAATTAAGCAGTCTTCAGGGATTTTTGTAGTGACCTTCTGTTAAATAAGCCACAAAGGCAGAGTTTCTGAGCTGGAGACTCTCAAAAATGTGGTTTTAAAACTGTTCTTTGATGTTCTGTGAGTGCAATGAGTTGCTAGCTGCCAGTAGGCTGTCTTGGGACTCCCAGAGCCACCTTTCTCAGTAATGCACCCAGATCTGTATGGCCAAGGACCACTGCCTTGTGGATGGCCTCCTGTATCTGAGGACTTGGCTCCTGTATCTGAGGCCCAGTGGTATGCAAGCTTGTGTTAAAGTATTTCCCATGGTCCTTCCTGTTACCTCAGAATGTTTACCTTGTTTCCATATGTTCTTTAATTTCTACAGTAATGTGGCTTTTATAGTTTATCTCTTTAAACCTTTGATTTTCCTTTAGTATGCCAGACTGCTCACTTGCATGAATTTCACAGTACATGTTGGTCCCTGCTATTACAGATTGTTTCCAGGGGCATTTTTTTTTTTTTTTTTTTTTTTTTTTTTTTTTTTTTTTTTTTTTTTTTTTTTTTTTTGTGGGACCAGGGTTCGAACTCACAACCTTGCACTTGCCCAGCAGGCACTTGTGCCTCGGAGCTATCTCCCCAGCTCCTCCAGGGGCATTTTTATCTTATCTGAAGCATTCATAGTCACTCTTCTCCACCCCATTGCTACTTCTAGGGTGTAGCATTGTGTAGAAGGTTATACAAGGTTCTGGTTGGGGCCCAAGTGGCTGAAGCACCATAACTAGATACAGAGTCATAGGCAGGCTTTTGCTTTTGAGTTGTGTGTTTGTGTTCATGTGCATGTGTGTGCATGCACATGTTAATGTGTACATTCACATTTTTGGGCAACCACCACTGCAATAGACCCCCACTTTTTTTTTTTTTTTTAATCTTAAATTCTGTACTCGTTCAATAGTCCTCATCTTCCCTCAGCCCTGGCAATTGCTATTCTACTTGCTGACTGTGAATTCAGTGCCTGGGGTACCTCATATCATGGAGTCAGATGGCATTTGTCCTTTTGTGACTGCTTTCTTCCACCAGGCATATTGCCTTCACTGTTTATCCATGTCATTGCATGTGCTAGAATTTCTATCCTGTTAAGGGCTAAATAACACAGCTCTGTACAGATAGGTTGCATTTTGTTTATTTTTTTGTTTTTTAAGATGAAGTCTCACTGTGGTGCCCAGGCTGACATCAGAGTTATGGATTCAGTTATCTTCCTACCTCCCGAGTAGCTAGGACTACAGGAATGGACCAGTGTTTGGCTTGTGTTGCCTTTTGTTTATCCATTCATTATGGATGGATTTAGGTTATATTTGGCTGTGATGAAAAGTGTTATTGTGAATATTGGTATTCAAGTATCTATTCAAGATTTTGGGGTATTTCTCCCACAAAAGGAACTACCAGGTTCTAATCACTTATGCAAATGATTGTGCTGACTAGGCATAGTTAACTTGCAAAGTAGTACATAATAAACTCAGGACACTTTCTGACAGGTGATCCAATGAGAAGTTGGTAGTGGACCATCAGTATGGGCTCCTACAATGAAGTGAGTGAGGAATGGATTCCTCTCTTTGGAGGCCCTCCCCTCCATTCTGTCCCCCAACAGATTTATGACAGTAAAAGACACATTCCCATTAATCTCCCTAAAATACTTCTCCATAATTTGAACACATCCACATTGTTCTTGCCACTTTCTGAAACAGTGGTTGAAGTTCTTTTTCTTGAATCTCTTTAGTTCACTGTCAGGCTGCTTCAGTATCTAAAGTGATTGGACATGTTTAATTTTCACGGTCATTTTGACTTTTGGGATGAGCCAAAAGTTGCTTAGTCCAAGAGCCAGTGAATGAGGTAGATGAGGACACACCATAATGTTTGAATTCTGCTGAGATTGTCATAAGTGATTGCTTAGATATGGATGATCATAAAATATGGTGAATATTGAAGACATACTGACATTAGTCTCCTTCAACATAAACACTTCTTTTTTTTTTTTTGGTAGTACCAGTGATTGAACTCAGGACCTTGTATTTGCCAGGCAAGCATTTATTCTACTGAGCTATCTCTGCAGCTCAAAATATTCACTTTGAGCATGGTTATCCCATTATCTTCAGCAATGTCTTTTACTATAACTTTTTTTTTTTTTTTTTTTGTATTTTAGTTATAGGGTCTATAGGGTCTCCCTCCATAGGTTGGACTCATAGTGATCCACCTGTGTTTAGCCTCCCAGGAGCTGGGATTACAGGCATGCACCACCACACCCAGTCTCAATTGCCTTGTCAGCGTCCCTGGGGAGTGGGGCCAGCACCACACACCAGGGATCGAAACCCTGTTGCTGCATCTGCCTAAGCAGGCACTTTAATCTACTGAGCTATTTGGCCAGCCCAATGTAATGTTTTGTTTTTAAATTTAAATATTCAGTATATCTTACAATAACTACTTGTAAGTAAAAGTAGGTGGATTTCCTGTCAACCCTATGCTACTTGTTAATAGTATACTTTTCTTCATTTGTCAAGATACACCTAGTTCATGGTATGGATTTAAAATGTAGTAGGTAAGAATCTAGACTCTGAAATCAGATGACCTGGGTTCAAACCCCATCGCCTACATTTATTAGCTGAAGAAGCTACTTTACCTAGATGGCACAGATTCCCCTTCTATACTTTATACTCATGACTCAGAACAGTGCTTGGCACAGTGAGTGCACATGTAGTAAGACTTGTTGTTTTTTATTAGTAGTGGTTACATCTGATTTAATAATTTTAGAAATTGGATTAATAGAATCTTTGTTAGGTATAGGCAAATTTTTATGACTTTATAGTAGAGAGTATGAAGTACAACTTTTCTGAAAGTATGAGCCTATTACTGCTCTAAAAGCCTAACAACTATCTTGTTTTATAAGGTTATTTCTTAACCTGAATAGATTCAGCCCACCTATTCAGCTTCTAAAGATCTTCCTGACAATGTTAGACCTTACATTCCAGTGATACAGGCATATTCATGCATAACAGCAGCACATCACCATAAGGTGAGATCTTAACAGTGAAGTCTTCAAAGTGTTCTGTATCTACATCAGTACATGAATGGATAAAGAAAATGCACTTGTGAACAATGGAGGACTATTCTGCTGTAAAGAGGAATAAAGTTGAGTCATTTATAGGACATAGATATCAAGACCATAATGTCAAGTGAAATAAGTCAGACACACAAGCTTAAATATCCTTGGCTTCTCTTAAATGTGAACCCCAAAATATGAATAAAGAGTAAAAAAACAAGATCATTTCTAGTCAAATGGAATAGATAAATAGATAGAGCAAGTCATGGGGAAAAGTTTAAAATGTGGTAAGATACAAAGATGGCTATTAAAAGAAACTTAATGTAATATTTTAATGAAACCAATATATTGAAAATATACCATGTATATGGAATGTGTATATTTCGTTAATATGGAGTTGTATTCATCCTAAGATCTTGTCAGTGGTTTGTTAGTGGTAGAATAACAGATTTTAAGATTTCTTTATGCTTTTACTGTTTTTACCAAATGTTTGACATTGGGCAAGTATATGTCTCAGGGGAAACATCACTTCCTCCGAAGGTGCTGATTAGTTGCTGGCGGTCCCTAAGGACAGTTTCCTAGGGAGAGCAGAGGAGGGGCTGTCCTAGCACATTCCCAGTGCTCTGTGATTGGCTGACATCTCACATAGGCACTGGCTTTGTTCTCGGCTGTGACAGACATGCTCTGGAGCCTGCTGTCCAGCCCAGTGCAGAGTCCCAACTGGATGTGATGGAGCTCCTCCACACTTGGCATCAGGGGACCCAGGACTGTCTTGAGATCCAGAGCACATCCTTCCATGCCTGTAATCTTTGTGGTTTCTTAGAGATAAGGCCAAGGCCCTGTGCGGTTTTCTGGACAAGTATTTAATCTCTCATGATGAAAGCTGGCTTCTGTTGGATCCCATTTTCACATCCCACTTTCCCATCTCGTTAAATGTCCCTGGCATGCCTAACTCAGACATTTACATCCTTGCAGTTTTGTGCACAAAATTGTAAAAGGGTAAAAATAAACTTGCTTGCTCTTCAGAACTGATCCCAAGCAATAGATCTTCCCCTGGATGTGAGTGCCAGATGGTGCCATGCCTCCTGCTAAGCTAATGAGCAAGCCTTGGCCAAAATCCTTGAGTTGTTCTTGAACCATTCTGTGTACTTTAAACACAAAACTCGCTGTCCTGTGAGGAAGATAGTGTCTGCCAAAGACAAAGGGAGGTTGTGAATAGAGTGCAGCGTATCCATAGTGCTCATCATTCCATGGAGTTCAGAACCTGTTTCAGGATACAGGCTTCACTGATCTAATAGAAACTCCAAACAAGAGAGACCTAAATGAGGAAGAATTTCCTTCTATGTTCAAGTTAGACCCTGCTGTTCAAGGGCTTAGGGGGTCAGCTTCCTTCTGTTGTTCTCCCATCTCTATTATTGTTCTCATCTTTCTGGCCCAAAATAAGGGAGGAGGAAAGGTGGAAGTAAGGGCCAAGGGAGAGAATGACCCAGAAGTTACAGATAGTTCTTCTTTTCATAGCTGACCGGACATAGTTTGATCACCTTGCTGCCTGCCCGTGGAGGTGCTTACAGTATGTGCAACCAGACGTGCTGCTGAGTTCCTGATTCCACAGGTGAAGAGCACCACAGCTCTGCTGGGCCTTACATCTACAGTGGAATCTCTTAGTAACTGTACAGAAAAGGACCTAGGATCCCTGAGGGGCCAAGAGAGGGAGGAATGGCTCACATTTTCAAGGCTTGTTACCCCGAAGGAAGAAGCAAATCTTCTAACCTCAGTTTGCTTCTATTGACTCACTGAAACTGTCTTCCAGTCTCTCTCTGCCATCTGTGGGTTCTGTCATCACTGACATTTACAAAATGCAGCATGTGCAGTTGGCTGTCAAGCCCTGCCCAGTGCTGCACGTGGCCGGCATCCTGCCCTAATGGTCTTTAGAGCTTCCAGTCAGCTGACAGCAGTGTCCCAGGAGTTAGCTGGGTGACACCTTTTGCTCTTGAGCCCAGCTGAGTATGAGGCTTGAGCATCTCAGACCATCTGGACTCCATCTGAGGTGGCATATTTAAGAAAATCTCTGGAGCTTTTTAGTCTAAATCACATTTATCAAGTAGGGGTATCCTTGGTCTAGGTGAACATACTCAACCCATCCTCACCAGGTTCCTAAGTGCAGCTGCTCCAAGTCCCACCTGCTGGTCAGAGGAAGCTGGTTAAAGTTGTCAGTTTCTGTGCGCTACCACAGTAGAGCAGCTGAAGCAGATTCTTAGAGCAGGACCAGTAGTAGGCTCCCACGTGGGTTAAATGATGGGCCAGGTTTGGG
Source organism: Myocastor coypus (assembly GCA_004027025.1). Lineage (NCBI taxonomy): Eukaryota > Metazoa > Chordata > Mammalia > Rodentia > Myocastoridae > Myocastor > Myocastor coypus. The sequence goes on along the minus strand of PVJA010031017.1, from coordinate 10,055 downwards.
AACCATTGCATCGCAAGCTTGTTACTACTTAAAACTATTGGTAAATGAACTGTGATTTCCCTTTTGTGGAGGGGTTTATGTTATAGGCTAAACTGTAAATGTTAGCTACTGGACTGTTTTTGACACTAAGCAAGTATAGAAGTGATAAAATTTATTTTCTAGATGAATAGCATTTGTGTGCAGCTCTGAAGTTTTCTTGAAATGTTTTCTTGTGGCATATTAAGTTGTCTTTAAACATTTTGGTTAGCAGAAGGTAAAAATTAGCACACCAGGAAATGTTGCATGTGTACCACTTCGGAGAAATTAAATACTTTCATATCTTCCAAAATTGATGATAGATTTAAAAGTAAACATAAAACTACATTCTGAAGTTCTTATGCTACTATTTCTTAGGGAGATTTCTTTCTGCATAATTGAGTAGGTTCTTAGATCACTGTCTCCCCTCCCTCTCTCTTCTCCTCCTCCCTTCTCTCACCCCTCCCCTCCCCTTACCCATCTTCTCCCCTCCCCTTGCCATCTCCTCTCCATGTTTACCTTCCCCATCTTTGCCTTCCTCTTTCTGCTTCTTATAGAAGGCCAGTGTGCTTGCTCTTTGCTAACCCAACTCAGAAATAAGCCTTGCTCAGGAAACAGTCTCCCAGGTTGGGGCTGAGCCTTGATGGGAGGCAGGACAAAATGCTAAAACCTTTGGGTCTTTTTGTTGACTGAATGCTACTGTCCCTTTTGTATCACACTTGGACTCTTGGTGAGCTCTCTGACAGAGGCTAGCATTTTGGGGCTGACTATGGCTGAATTTTTGGTCCCTTGCTGTGTTTTTCCTGTCTTCTTAAAAAAATAAAAAATAAAAAAAATAAAAAAAGCCTGTACCTCATTCAGCCATTGGCTCTGATGATGAAACATAAAATTCATATTTTGAGAGACACTGCTTTCCCTGCCCCCTTGATCTACAAGGTACTCTGCCTACTCTCTTAAGTGAACATTAGGTTTTTTTTCCTCCAGTTATATCTAGATGTTTCTTTTTTTAAAATACATTTTTTTGAAGGAAGGAAAGGTTTATTTAGCTGACAGTTACTGGAGGTTTCAGACCATAATCGTCTGGCTCCAGTGCAGACTGGCACAGGGCAGAGAGCAGCAGTGCATGGCGGCGGAACAGTTGCAACAGAGGCAACAGAGTCTGTCTCTGTCTCTCTCTCTCTTAGTTTTTTTTTCCAATATTTAAAATTTTAAAGAGTAAAAGTAGCAGAAACAAAGATAGAAAAAAGTAACAAGCAAAAGTACATATAGTACAGAATTTCAAAATAAGAACACAAATTTAACAATGATTGTATTACATATTTTCATCATCAAATGTTTAGATTAATAGATATAGGTATGTAAGACTGGTCAAATGATTAAGCATTAACACTTTCAATAAACAAATTTTTAAAACTCTTCCAAATACATTTTGTACATAAGTCACTCTTCTAAAACAAATATATATATAGGAGTTGAGTATACAGAAAACGCAATGCCCTGAGTTTGATTCCTGGTACCCATCCCAAAATTTATTTTAACTTTTTATTCTTCTTTTGAGCTCTTATACTAGCGAGACTATACAATATTTGCATATGTAGGTCTGGTTTATTTTACTTATGAGTATATGTTCAAGATATATCCACTTATATATGAAGTCTTCTAGTTTATCACTTTTTATAGCTTAGTAATATCCCATTTTATGAAAATACCACAGCTTTTTCAACCATTCTGATTGTGGACATTTTGATTGTTTGCCAGATTTGGCTATCAAAAGTTGTGCTGCTATAAACATAGGTACATAGATATCACTATGATATGATGTTTTCAGTTCTGGGAAAATTCCTAGCAGGGGGATAGCTGGATTGAACGGGATTTCCAGTTCTAGTGTTTTAAGGAGTCTCCATACTGCTTTTCATAATGGTCGCACCAGTCTACATTCCTACCAGCAGTGGAGAAATGTTCCTTTTTCCCCACAGCCTCTGCAACATTTGTTGTTGGTTGATTTCTTTATCAGAGCCATTCTTTCTTGGGTGAGATGGTATCTAAGTGTTGTTTTAATTTGCATTTCACAAATGGCTAACGATGTGGAGCATTTCTTCATGTATTTATAGGCTTGATGAATTTCTTTCTCTGAGAAGTGTGTGTTCATTTCAGATGCGCATTTCTGGATTGGCTCTTTGAATTTTGGGACCCTAATGGTTTTTAGTTTTTTTTATAAATTCTACATAGAAGACCTTTGTCTGAATGCTTACTAGTTAAAATCTTTTTGAAATTTGTGGGTTGTCTTTTCACTCTGTTGGTAATTTCTTTTGACATGAAAAAACTTCTTAGCTGGAGGAGGTCCCAGTTGTTGATTCTTTCAAGAGTTAAACGTGGATTTTGATTTTTGTTCATGAACTCTTTGCTTAGCCCTATGTCTTCAAGATTTTCTCCCACTTTTTTCTGCCAGAAGATTTAATGTTTCTCTTTTAATAGTTAGACCTTTAATCCATTTTGACTTTAGTTTAGTGCATAGTGATAGAACCTGGGTCATGTTTTAGTTTTTGGCATGTGGAGAGACAATTTTTCCAGCACCATTTGTTAAAGAGGCTATCTTTATTCCAGTAAGCATGGTTGGCCCCTTTGTCGAAGATAAAGGTAGCTGAATGTGTTTATATTTTCTTCTACTTCTGCATCTTCTAATCTATTCCATTGATCCTTGGATATATATTTTTTTTTCCAATACCATGCTGGTTTTATCACTGTTGCTTTGTAGTATGACTTTAGGTTCGGAATTATAATGCCTCCTGCCTCGTCTTTGTTGCCTAGGATTGTCTTTGCAATTCTAAGTGTTTTTTGGTTCCAAATAAATTTTAGGAATGATTTCTCTAGGTCTGTGAGGTATGTTGGTTGTATTTTGATAGATATTGCATTAAATCTGTGTAACAATATAAGGAGTATGGCCATCTTCACAATGTTGGTTTGAAGCAGGGAGCAGGGAATATCCATTTTCTGAATCCTCTAGGATCTCTTTTTTCAGAGCACTGTAGTTTTTACTGAAAAGGTCTTTTACTTCTGTAGTTAGGTTAATTCCCAAGTATTTCATTTTCTTCAGTGCTATTGTAAAAGGTATTGTTTCTCTAATTTCTCTCTCAGTGTGTCTGTAATCTATGTAGAGGAATACTGTTGACTTTGTACCTGCTATACTACTGAATTTTCATATTCTAGTAGCTTCTTGCTGGAGTTTTTTGGATCTTCCAGGTAGATTATCATGTCACCTGCAAATAATGATAGTTTAACTTCTTCTTTACCTATTCTTATTCCTTTCATTTCTCTCTCTTGTCTAATGGCTATAACTAATGATTCCAGAACTATATTGAATAGGAGTAGTGACAGAGGACATCATTGTCTTGTACCAGATCTCAGAGTAAAAGGCTTCAGCTTTTCCCCATTTAGAATTATGTTAGCCATTGGGTTGTAATAGATGGCTTTTATCAGATTGAGGTAGAGGCCCTCTATTTTGATGTTCTGTAGTACTTTGAACATGAATGAGTGTTGGACTTTGTCAAAAGCCTTTTCTGCATTAATTGAGATGATCATGTGGTCTTTGGTTTTGGCTCTATTGATATAGTATATTACATTTATAGATTGGCATATATTAAGCGATCCTTGCTTCTCTGGGATGAATCCTACCTGATCATGGTGTATAATCTTCTTGATGGTTTGCTGTATTCTATTGGCAAGGATTTTATTGAGGATTTTTGCATCTATGTTCATGAGAGAAATTGGCCTGTAGTTCTCTTTTTTTAGTTGCATCTCTCTCTGGTTTTGCTATCAGTGTAACACTTGCCTCCAGGAATGATTTTGGGATAATTGTTTCTTTTTCAATTTCATTAAAGAGTTGAGGAGTATTGGGATTATGTCTTCTGTAAATTTCTTGTAGAATTTAGCTGTGAATCCATCAGGACCTGGAATTTTCTTGGTCAGTATACTTTTTATTGCATTTTGTATTTCATTGACTGTTATTGGGTTGAGAGTTCATATATCTTCTTGATTCAGTTTTGGTAGTTTGTACCTTTCTAGGAATCTGTCCCTTTCATCTGTGTCTTCAGTTCTGTGAGATTAAAGAGTCTCAAAATAGCTATCAATGATTCTTTGAATCTCTGCTGAGTCTGTAGTAATTTCACCCTACTCATTATTGCTTGAATTTGAGTCCTTTCTCTCCTCTTCTTGATGAGGTTAGCTAGGGACTTATCAATTTTATTTAATCTTTCAAAGAACTAGGTTTTTGATTAATTTTTTGTATTGTTTTCCTTGTCTCAACTGAGTTAATTTCTGCTCTAACCTTTATAATTTCCTCTTGTCTTTGGGCTTTTGATTTCATTTGCTCTTCTGTTTCTAGTCAGTTTAGGTGTTCCATGAGAATATTTATTTGTTCCCGTTCTGTTTTCTGAATGTGGGAATTCAGGGCTATAAATTTTCGTCTAAGAACTACTTTCATTGCATTCAATAAATTCCTGTGGGTTGTGTTTGAATTTTCATCAAATTGTAAATATTGTTTAATTTCTTATTTAATTTCATGTGTAACCCACTAGTTGCTGAGAAGGGTGCTGTTTAATTTCCTTGTATTTCTGGGGTTCTTGTGATTTCTTTTGTCATTTATTTCCAGTTTCATTGCACTGTGGTCAGATAGTATACACGATATAATTTCTGTTTTCTTGCATGACCTATGTATCAGTATGTGGTGAATTTTGGAAAATGTCCTGTGTGCAGCTGAAAAAAAATGTGTGTTCAGAAGTGGTTGGGTGGAATACTCTGTGTATGTTTGGGATAAAGTGGTGTTAAGGTCTCCAGTTAAGATTGGGGTATTGGATAGTAGACTTTTCATGTCCATCAAGATTTGTCTTATATAACTTGGTGCTCCTGTGTTGGATACATACATATTTATGAGTGTTACCTCTTCATCTTGAATTTTTCCTATAACCAGTATGGAGTGGCTTTCTTTATTTCATTTGATCAGTCTTGGTTTGAAGTTTAGACTGTCTGCAAACAGGATTGCTACCCTTGCTTTTTTTTTTTTTTTTTCCAGTTGCTGGGGCATGTAGTATTGTTTTCCATCCTTTCACTTTTAGCCTATGTGTTTCTTTTTGAGTTGTGTGTTTCTTGTATACAGCATTGTCTTACTCTTTTCTCATTCCTGAGACAAACACCCAACACTCAAAATGAGGGAAGGAAAGGTTTAGCTCGTAGTTACTGGAGGATTCAGTCCATATTCAGGTGGCTCCAAAGCAGACTGGCACAAGGCAGAGGGGAACCTTCCTTGGCGGTGGGCAGAGAGAAAGAGCTCTGGGAGAATTAGCAGCAGCTCAAGCAGCTAACCTCTTCCTACCTCACAATGTAATGCAAGTGGACTGCCCCAGGGGAGGGGAAGTATCCATTTCCACAACAAACAATTGCAAATTTCAGAAGCTGCCCCATGAGGCTTTGAGGGGACACCTATACAAAAACCATAACAAGCATATTGTTGGATTTTGCTTATTCTGTTTCTGCCAGTCTATTTCTTTTAATTGGAGAATTGAGTCCATTTATGTTGATGGCTATAATTGAAATGTATTGACTTATGATTGATATGTCTTTTACTTCTGTTTACTCCTTTTATCTCTTGTTTAATTGGTTGCCCTATTTGGTGGTTTCTTTCTGGTCTCATTTGTAGAGTTCGGGTCACTTTGGTCCCTCTCTAAAATATTTTTTAGTAGTCTGTGTAGGGTTGGCTTTCACATCATGAAATTCTTTAGTTATCCCTTGTCATAGAAGTATTTCACTTCTCTCTCGTAATTGAAAGAGAGTTTTGCAGGTTATAGCAGTCTGTGCTGGAATTTGTTTTCATGGAGGACTTGAAGTACTCTGCTCCATGCTTTTCTTGACTTCATGGTTTGTGAAGAGGAATCTGCCTTGATTCTGATGGGCTTTCCTTTAAATGTGATCTGTTTCTTTTCTCTAGTGGCTTTTATTATATTCTTCTGCTGGATTTCTGGGATCTTGACGATTATATATCTAGCTGTGTTTTTAGTTGGTTTCACATTATTTTGAGTTCTATATGCTTCAGTTAACTGTCCAATTGTTTTCTCATATTTGGGAAGTTTTCAGCTATTCTGCCCATATTCTTTTTATATCATTTGTGTTTGACTCCTTCTTTCTAATTGATTCCTATTAATCTCACACTGTTCATTTTTGTATCATCTTGCAGATGTTGAATTACTTTTTCTTGCATCCTAATTGTTTTTATGAGCTCCTTTTGTACCTTTTCACTAGCTGTGACTATGTCTTCAAGATCTGAAATTCTATCTTCACTTCGGTTCATACGATGTTGCCATCTTGTGATTGAGATTTTATTTTCTCATACATCTCTTTGAGCCTGTGTCATGTGACCTGTTTCTTTTCTATATTGCTCATTCAAGGATTCCATCGTTTTTCTAATCTGCTCTAATTTTTTATCAATGTCTTCTTTAGATGCATTAAGTCTTTCATTATAGTTATCCTTTCTTTTTCTACTTCAGAAATTATTTCTGCTCTCATTTCCTCTCTACCTTTCTGCAGTTGTTCTTTTACTTCACACGCTATTAATTTAGAAATGACTTTTTTTTTTTTAACTTCAGAGGTTATTTCTGATCTGATTCCCTCTATACTTTTCTACACCTGTTTTTTTTTTTTTTTTTTTTTTTTTTTTTTTTTTTTTTTTTTTTTTTTTTTTTTTTTTTTTTTTTTTTTTTTTTTTTTTTTTTTTTTTTTTTTTTTTTTTTTTTTTTTTTTTTTTTTTTTTTTTTTTGTCTTTAGGTTCTAGTAATTCAAAGATTTCTTTTTTAAATTGAGGTTATCTCCAATCCAAGTTCCTTTATACTTTTCTGCATTTGTTTGTTTCAGGTGCTACTAATTCAGAGATTTTGGCTGCAGGATTCCCATTTTCTTCTATGGTAGTGTCTCATGTATTCATTTCAGGTGGGCTCAGGGCCTGAGATTGCATTTTGCTTCTTGCCTTTATCATTCTGTATAGCAGTGGCCTTTGGTGCAGAACTATGTCCCTGCAGGTTGGTCGTTAAGTCGGGGCTGATCAGGTTGCGCTAGGTCTGGCTGCTGGGTCGGCTGCGCTTGCAGAGGGCTGGGGGAGGTCTCGCTCATGTGGCTGGCCTGACTGCTGGGTTGGCTGTGCTTGCAGCGGGCCTAGCTACATATATAAATGCTTCTGTAAATGCTCTTGTACTCATAGACAAGCTTTCAGCAGTGACTGGCTTGGTTCACTGACAAGTTTAGCAAAATGCTGGGTATGGGTGGTGGTGGTACTAGAGGATCAGGATGCACTGGGTGTGGGTGGCACCAACGAATAGGCTTACAGCCTAGGTGCAGTAAAAAAGGAAACAAGCCACCTTCCTGCCTCCCTGCCTACCCTGCCATGGACTGTTTTTCTTGTGCTATACCCTCGGCCATGCCATCCAGTTTTGGAGTTAGCTGGCTGGACTGAAGTCTCCAGTGCTCATGGAGGACTTGAAGCACTCTGCTCCATGCTCTTCTTGACTTCATGGTTTGTGATGAGAAATCTCCCATGATTCTGATGGGCAGAATTGTGAGCTAAAATAAGCTTTTTCTCCTGTAGCTTGTGAGGTTTGGGTATTTTTTTCTCAACTATGAGAAAAGTAGCTAGACAATATTAAGGTTTTGTTCCTGTAGCTGTTCATGATCTTCTCAGGGTTTATCTAGAATCCTTTGCTTTTGCTTCTCCTCCCTTATTATTACCACCTTTGGGAAGTTCCCCCCAAATCCCTTGCTTGCCAGATACCTCTGCCAAGTGGTTCATAAGCAATATTGCTTAGCTCTTGTGTGGAGTTTGAAGGAAGCAGGTTTGCCGTGATCTGTAGATGGAGATGGTGCAGATAGCAGAAATGAATGTGCTCTGCCCGCGGGCAGCTTCAGGGATCCAGCAAAGATTACAGATATGAGTAATGAGAGTCCTAAAACCATTAATTAGTGACTTGTTTGGTGACTTCCTGAGTCTTATGTTCTCCCTCATGTTAGTTTCTTGGAAATTAAGAATTATTTAATACTTTGCACTTAGTAAGTATTCTATTTGGGCAGTGATGCCTTTGTTGGCCAAGCCCCTCACTCCTTCCATAAAGGCTGAAAACCTCTGAGGAAGTCATCCAGAACTAGGTGATGGATTGGCCTTGGCACCATAATTATCTGCTTGAAGGACTAAACAGATTTTCTGCCAAGGAAACATACCCTTCAGGCGAGTGACTTGTGACAGAAGTATCTAGTGGTCCCTGATACCTTCTTTTCTTCTTGGGTTCTACTAGAAGGTTTTGTTCTTTTGACTGTGTCCACAGGAACACAACTGTTCTTTGGGATAATGGCCATGTTGCCATTTTTTTGCTTCTTTTTTGTGACTAGCTGTTCTTTTTTAACCTTTGAATACAGTTGGGTAAGCCTGATTTGGTGCAGAGTTACTATAAACCTTCTGATCCAAACTGTCTTAGCATTAGCCTCCTCCATTGAGTCAGGGAGTAGCTGAGTACTTACTGTACACAAGCCATGCTGTGATCACCAAGGAGGTGGTGTGAGTAAAACCAATGCATTCTCTGTCCTCATGGAGTTTGCATTGTGGGATAAACCAAATCATCAGGATAATTTTAGATAGTTAATGTATTGCGATCATCAAAGAAACAAGGACCATGTGCTTTTAGTCCATTGCATTTGGGTTGTGTGCTGTGTGAAGGAATGAACAGTAGAAAAGACTCACCAGCCTGGGGAGGGCCGGGCTGGGTTGGGAAGGGCCTGGGAGGCATGTGTGTGATGACCTGGAGCGAGATTGATGCCTTGAGTGGAGGTAGGGGTAGAATGAGATGAGCTTGGTAAAAAAGCAGGTCAGATCATGAGAGGCTGTATCTGACCAGGGTGAGGATTTTGAGTGTGTACTGGGAAGTTGTGGGAATTAAGAAATTAGCCTATCAAAGCCCTTGGCCTTCATGGGCTTCTTTGGTCTGGTTGAAAAAAATTGGCCTGTGAACCCCTAGTTACAATCATGTATTAAACAGTATAGCAAAAGTAGGTCCCGGGGTTAGGGGCAGCATGAAGCAGTGTCGTTTGGGAGCACAATGCAGGGCCATGTGCTCTCACTGAGTGGATGAGGCTGGAGCGTGAGTATTAAAATCCTCCTCTATGCCTTAGCTTTAATAAGCAAATTAGATTTTCCTTTCCCTTTCTCTTCAAAAGCCTCTTTTTAGCTGTATTGTTTTACATGAGGGGACAAGTTGGATGGCAAAAGAGGTAGGATCATGTAGAAGGATGGGGCAGAGAGTGGAGCAGTCTGTTGCCTCAGGAGGCGCCTCGCAAAGAAGTCAGCATCTTTGGTGGCACTAGGTCACCTGGTGACAGCTCCAGACATTAATGAAACAGTTTATATGACTTCTCTTCAGAGCCTTTTCTCCTCTTGCCTTCAGGGTGACCTGTACTTGTCAGGACTCCCAGGTGGGTGGCACTGTCAAGTGAGGTAGCAGCTGCACAATGCTAATGAGAAAGCAGAATGGTTGTCTGAGGTGGCCTTGGTGGCCGCCACGCGCCAGCATTTTATCTGTCCTGACATGTAGCCTAGAACACTGCTTGCCCTGTGCCAAGTGCTGCCTTTTTTTTTTTTTTAAGTGAGAATAGTGATTATCCATCCCTCCCCAGGCTGCTGATAGGCACTCAAGTCTGAAAAGGTGTGTGCTTCTGCGTGGTTTGCGCTCTGTAATATGTATTGTGAGCATTAGGATGGTCACTAAAGCCTTTCCCCCTCCATGATTATTTGTTTGATAGTTGGTTCATATAGTGAATACATAAGATACTTGCTTTATAGCATCATTTTTATTATTGAGTACCCTTGAAGTCATTTGGCCCAAGGACAGTAGCTCACATCGATTTCTGAGGTCCTCTCCTTTCCCAGTCCTTTCTCTGCCTCCTGCCCTAGTAGTCACTGTCCAAGTATGTGTGCTCAGCTCTGGCGTGTTGCTGGATGCTGTGTCTTGTGTTCA
>PVJA010031016.1:0-25266 GCA_004027025.1 Myocastor coypus | reverse complement strand
GTGTGTGTGTGTGTGTGTGTGTGAGTGTGTGTGTGTGTGTGTGTGTGTGTGTGTGTGTGCACATTTGCATGAAGCACTGTTGTTTAAAACGATCCTTTATTGGTCAACATTGTGAAAAGTTGCTATGTTATTTGGGAGAGATTCCTAGGGAAAAAAAAGAAATATATTACTAGCAGCGCTTTATCACAGAGCCCAGTTTAGGTTAGGCAAGATGTTTTTCACTGTCCAGATATATAGTGCCATGACATGAACTGTGAAAGTTTACAAAATGACCACTTAGAGAGCACATTTTAAAAAATCAGATGAATATTGCTTGTTTTCTTTATACTTTCAGCATACCTCGTGGGGAGACTGCAAAATTAATGTTTCCTTCATTGTTTATTATTCTGTAGCCTCATCCCCTCGCTCTGATTGCTTCAGAAGCATAAGGTTATTCACGAACTCACACTTACACCAACATGCTCCCCCCATCATCCTTATAATCTTATTTGTTCGTTTGTTTATGTACTTACTTATTTGGTACAGGATCTTTCTAGGCAGACTGAACACATACTAATTTTCCTGTCTCAGCCTCCCCAGCAGTGGAATTACATGCGTGTGCCACCATTCCTGGTTTCAGTGGCTGGCACAGCACCCCAGAGATCTAGAACTGGCATGGCGTGTGGTACTCAGATGGAACCTGTGTCCCAGGACTTGCCATGAAGATGTTTGCTTTGACTGCTGAGCTATCTCCCTAGACCTCTTCCATCATTATTAAACTTGCAATACTTCTGTTCAGAGAAATTTTGGTGTGCATCCTGCCTAGGGATCAGTTTAATTTCGAATTTGAATATCTCTGGCTCCCCTGAGCCACATAGTTATTCATTTCAGATATTTTTCTTATCGATTGTCTGTTTCCCTTACTTATATAGTGAGAAGAACGTTATCTTTCATTTGGATTGGTATAAATCCCAGATATAATAATACAGGTTTTGGACTGAACATTTATATTCCTTCAAACTCTATATATTGGAAAATTTGCTCCCAGTGCAATGCTAAAAAAGTAGAAGTTTTAAGAGATAAGTAGGTTTAAATGAGACCAAGAAATCCAGTCCTTATGGTATGATGACTGTCCTTATAGAGAGGAAAAAACAGCGATATAGAAGGAAGATAGATTTCTGTAAACCTAAATGTTACCCTTATCAAGAATCAAATCTTCTTGATTAATATTCACATCCCTGAGTCTGAATTTTAGCAGAGATGCTTAGTAAATGCCTGTATCCATGTACACATATATGTTAAAATGTTTTGATATCATTCTTCATGATTTTGTTGTCTGCAGTTTGTACTGAACAGTGGTAATACTGAGATTTTCCTTCTACTGAAATTTTTTAATAAGGCCATTGAATTTATAAAAATTACTTATTTTTCCTAGAAAGATTACCGAAAATAATTATTATTTGGACAGACTGTGCCTTAATATTACCATTTAGATTTAGAAAAGGAGACTACATTTGTCAGCTTGCTATTAACGTGACAAATATTGGGTATTAATCAATTGGAAAGGAGGAAACATTTGTTTCGGCACAAGGTTTCCGAGTTTGCAGTTCATCATCAGCGGGCCCTGTGGCTTTGATCTTGTGGTGGCACCGTCTCTCAAGGTGGAAGTTTCTAGTGGAGCAAAGCCATGGCCATGGAGATATGGAGGGAGCAAGTGGCCTGATAGCCCATTCAAGGACATGACCTCAGTGACGCAATTACCCTCTCACTAGGCACTTCCTAACTCTTCCTTCACCATCCAAAAGCAGTCAGCCAGGGGACTAAGTATACAAACCAGCTATAGTACAGATGGTGGGAAGATTTAAATGGCGCTCAATTTCCTAACAGTCTACTAATCTAGATTTTCTCCATCTTCCTCTATGTTCACCTCATTATAATCTGTTTTAGAAAAATCTTCCTAAGACAATTTTAACAAAAAAAATCAAGTCTTTTGCATAAACAGCAGGATAACCTTTCAGTTTCTTTTTTCTTTCTTTCTCTTCTGTGCTATAATTTTCCTGTTTCTGTTCTGTGTGATTATCCAGAGTTAACTTTCAGGAACCTTGGCTCCAGCACTACTGGGTGTAAGATGGATTTGAAGTTATTTCTCAGCACCTGTCTTTGTTATTGTCCTCATTGCAGAGACACAGGATCTGAATCACAGAATCTAAAGGAAGTTGAGTTTATTTTGGTTTATGTTACGATCCCTGGATGGCTGTCTCCAAGGCAGAAATGGCATGGTGGAAGGCTCCAGACAAGGGAAAGCTCCTCACCTAATTGCAACCAGAATGCAGAGAGAGGGGCTAGGGGAAGGAGAAAAAGATGTACACTTCAGGTCACACAGCCCAGTGATACTCCTCCTTTGTTCAGGTCCCATCTCCTAATAGCACACTTGGATATTGAACTCTTTCATGGGCTAACATACTGAGAAGTATAGCACCCCTGTGATACAATCTCCTTCCGAAAGTCTTGAGAAACATCCTCCACCCAAACCGTGAAAGCTGCTTTCTTTTTTTATGTCATTGAAGAAGAGTGTCTTTAAACGAAACCATTCTGCTTGAATATTTTTAAATAAATCATGCTATAAAAGCTCTTCCCAATATTTATTAGGATAAAATTTAAGAGATGAGACACCTGCCTAATATGGACTCCAGCAGTTAAACAAAGCTACAGTAAAGCTCTGTGACCTACAACTAATGTCTAGTCTTTATGAGTGCTTCACATTCCAAATTGGGCTAGATGCAAAATTGTAAAGATATCTTTATGTCAAAGAGCATTTCCAAGACAATTTTGTCAATAAACACTGAAATTCATGTTCTTCATTTGAGGCTATATTTTTGTTTCATTTTGGAAAGCAAATAATGAAACATGTTTTTAATATGTATATATAATTGCATAAATATGAACATGGGAAAGACAAACTTTCCAATAAAAATTAACCAACTGGAAATTCTGTACTTGTAGACAAATTGCAGCATCTCTTTATGAAAGAGTGAAAAGGTTTCCACATATGTTGTATAATGAAAATATATCTTTATTAATGGGAATTCTAGCAAAAACACATAGGCTGACAGAGTACAAAATAATCACATGTAGAAAGGGATCATGGAGGGGTGGGAACAGCTCCATGGCACAAGTGCGTGGCTGGCAGGTGCAGGGTTGTTAGTTAGAACCCTGGTCTCACACACAAAAAAAATGGATCACACTTTTTAAGATTAATGATTGTAAATGTTTAGCTTATTTTGACAGTTTAAACCAGTGGTTCTCAAACTTTCTAATGCTGTGACCCCTCAATACAGTTCCTCATGTTGTGGTGACCCCAAACCAAAAAATAATTTTGGTGGTTACTTCAAAACTGTAATTTTGCTACAGTTATGATTCAGAATGTAAATACCTGTTATACATTATGTATTCTCATTGCTACAAATCAAACATAATTTTAACATAGTGATTAATCATAAAACAATATTTAATTATATATTGAGAAATATTTATTACTAATTCTAATAAATAGCATTTCACCATGGCACTGCATGGGTTTACATATGTATTTTCCAATGGCTTTAGGCGACCGCTGTGTTTTGGTCATTCAACCCCTGCCGGGGTTACAACCCACAGGTTGAGAACCGCTGGTTTAAATGAAAACTTCACTATAAGAATAGTAAAAGAATTAACGCAAAATTAGATCCTATCAAACCTAATTATTTTCAAGGTATGCATATTTAAAAGTTCAATTATTTACTGGTGAATATTTAACAATTATTTGGGAGAAAGGTGACTTGTAGCATTTATAGGACCTGTGAGCTAGTATAAATCAACATTAATACATCAGTTATTAAAATGCTCTGAGGCTATTTAGATAGCACTCTCCTTTCTCTCTTAAGAAATACCCATATGGTACCTGTTGCACATTGCCAAGAAAACAAAGACTCAAAGAACAAAAGGAATTTGGAGCACTTTATTCAACTGAGCTCAGTGGGCCAGCACCCTCCTGAGGGTCAGGAGAATTGAGCATTTGCTGAGAGAGAACAAAGATATTTAAAGGAAATTCATGGTGGGGTGGAGAAAGGGAGTCTATGATTGGAGAGGAGAATTTTCCACCTGAGTTAGGGAGGGAGAGGGGATATTACAGGGCTTGTTTTGTTTGTAATCAGGAAGGATACTTGACTCCAGAGTCAGGGAGGAAGAAGAGATATTACAAATTTATGGTGAGAACAAGGTTTTCCAATGCGGCAATCATAAAGTCTGCTACAGAGAGCAAAGTCTGCTTTTAACAAGGACAAAGTTTGTTACAGAGAGCAAAAATCAGACTTGTCTTATAACAAAGGAAATACAAAGTTTTGGTCATATCAGAGTTTGCACTAAACTAAAACAAAGGAATAGTTTGTCTTAGGGTTGGACGGCTCGTGTCAACCAGGGCTGGGGTGAAGTTAATTTTTGGTCTGAGCAGTAGGATACCAGGGGTCTCATCTTCTCTGTAAAAGGTTTAGCACATTTCTTGGTTTATGGCAGGGCAGGCTGAGCCAGAGGACAGTGACTTATGAAGTAGTATAAAATGGAGTCACTTAAGCTAGCTTATAACATTCCCCACTGGTTTTTGTATATGAGTCAAATCATTGACTCATTTGGGTCATATTTATGTAATAGACTAGGAGACGTGGTGAGTAGTTTTTAATTTCTGACAAATCTCTGAGCCAATTTTTATTATATCTTTGTTGTTTTATATTGTTTTGTTATTTAGCTAAAGAAGAGATTTTTAATAACATCAAATATCATAGCATATGTTTAAATCTCATTAGTAATCTTATTTAAATGGCAAAGAACATTAGTTAACAACAGAGTCTGAGTATGTGGATTTTTAGATCTCTGGGTGGAAGAACAAGAAATATCTCTAGTGGCCCCACTGGTTTTTCTGAGGTGTGGCCCACTGTGAAGTGTATTTGGCTCTCTCAAGTTGAAAAAGTCACCCTGTCTTTTATTTTGTCTCCTTGAGGGCCCAGCCTTGTTTGACTGTCTATAATAGTTGTATCTAACTCAGTTGTTTATAATATTTTTTTCTGGAGAAATAAACCAAACCACCATGAGAGAACTATAGGCGATAACTGCTCTGGCTTCTTTAGGCAGAAATGGATCGCAGTTGGGGATATTTTTTAGAAGTTTTATCTAAAAGGCCCCATAATAAATATTAGGCATTTTTCTGTCTTGAGTAGATAGAATTGTTTTAAATCTGGAGAAAACAAAGCTAAAGAAACCAGTAAACATACATGGGTCAAATTATATAAAAACATCAGCAGGATAATTATGAATATGGTCAAAATTATTTTTTTGTTTTACCAAGTGAACAGTAATGACTATAACAAACATGACAAAGATAGTGTCTAGGCCTTCAACATATTATAAAACATTGATTTGATCTATAATATTTTGAACAGCTATCTGGAATGTTATAACATTTTATAGGTCCATTAGCAGAAATCTCTTAAACTGGCCAACCTTATTATTGGGGCACAAGACTTGTTGGACCTATGAAAAATATCGGGTACTCTCTGGTTTGTAAGTAGGGCCACTGTCTGGGTAACTGACAAACCTGTATGAGCATCCATTAAGTGTTTAACAGGCTTTGTCCTCATATTGGCAATTAACATGGGTTCCCTCAGGCTAAGAGGGGAAGACCCATGACCACCTCAATCTGAAACTTTTTTTGACTCTATGATGAACACTTTTTAATTTTTTTTTTCTAGCAGCTTTGGACATTGTTGTTTGAAATGTCTCTTTTTTTTCTCTCTGGATCAAGACTGGCCTTTGTTTCTGTAGGTTGTTAGTATTATAATTTTTGTTGTTTATCTATAATTTTATTTTGTATCCTTCCTTACAAGTATAGCTGTTTTTTTTTTCAGAAACTATGCGCACAGCTGCTTTTATGTTACTCAGTGTTAATTAATATTGTCACTAAATGCATTATCAGTTTTGCTGTTACTGCTAAAGAAGCATTCCCTCTTTCTTCTCATAAAAACAAAACATCTACCTAGAACCAGGGTAGTGTGATCGATCCTTAAGCACAAAATAATACTGACTCTACATAGATTCAAATCTTAGAAATATCAGAACTGAAACTGGTTCTACTTTTAGGATCATTAATTAGTATCGCACCTATTAGTTCGTTATTCTCCTAAAATAGTTGTATTAGTACCTAAACAAAATCAGATTTAAGGGTTATAATGACAAAATAAAATAAATTATATAAATCCTCACCAAGTTTTTATTTGTTTAAGATGTATGAAAATGAAGTTTACATTTACCTGGGAGAATTTTAACAGTATATGTTTTCTCAATGTACAACCATATAGCTTTGTATTTGTTTTTCAAGATATGCCTTTATTTTAAGTGGCCAGCATTTTCAAAGCGATGCTTCAAATTTAAAAAGATATACAGGATAAAATATTTGCAAATACTTGGACTTGCCTTCCACAGACATCCTTTTATTTATTTTTTATTTTCTTATTTTTTGTACTTTAGGGAAGGGTTGTCAGGGTCTCACTACCAGATGGGACTTGTAGTGATCCTGCTGTTTACAGCCTCCTAAGAGCTGGGATTACAGGCATGCCTCACCATGCCCAGTCTCAATTGCCATCTCAGTGTGCCCCAAGGCAGAACTGGCCCAGCCAAATCCTGGCCCCTTCACCTACTTTCAGGTGCTTTAATCCTTTGACCTATTTGGCCTGCCCTCCATACATGTCTTTTAGATTATGTGTTCCTCTTTTACTTGGCCCAAGCTTGGTCTGCAGATCCAGTTTCTTCCTCACTCTTCAGTGTTGTTTTTCAAAATAACTTGACATTGCTTTAAAAATCTTGGAAAGCTATTCCTCCTTCAATTAATCTCAAACTAATTGTATTGCTTATTCAACTGATGGTTATTTCTAGTTTAGTTTTCCCCTGGTTGATAATTACCTATGGTGTTACAATACTGAAATGACTAAAAATATTGAAATAGTTTCAAAATTGATTTATAAATTCATAAATAATACTTGAAAAACAGCCATTTTACCATAAGAATTTCCATTGTGTAAGATCATGTTCCCCATTTAATTCAAAAGTGTATTGGTATTTTTTCAATCAGAACTCAATATATTTAGGCATAAATTTTCAGAGGTCATATGACTAAATCCAAACAGAAAATAACTAATGTTTTGCACTCAAATGAATTTATGTCACTATTTTAATATTGAAAATCTTTCCAATTATTTTATAAGGATGAGAATATTAAAAAGTCATATGGTAGCACATGAGGAAGCAGTCAGTTATGGCCTGCAGTCTATTTTTAATACTCAAATACCTTATAATAATTTTATCGGATGAAATCTATATAAACTAATACACCATTACTTGAGGACCAGGTCAATTAGAATATGTTTCTCATCTGATTACTCTGATAACAACTGTATTTAAAGAATACACAAACATTTTTCTCTATTTTTGTGTCTTTTTTTTTTAACATTTTTCCATTTTGAGAGGTTGGATGACTTCATTGTTATATTGTAGATATATGTAATGATCACAGTCATCATAGAGAATTTGTACTTGCATATGATGTATTTTTCCATTCTAGTATATTCCCTTCTTCCACTCTTCCCCCACTGGCAAAAGCTTTGCTTCCAATTTTACGTTTTATTCTTTTTTCTTCTCCCTTCCTTCCTATTCCCTCTTGTTCCCTGTTCCGTTTGAATGTCTTCTTATAATTCCCTTATATCTATTACACATTTTGGTCTTTATTTACAATTTGATTTCTTAAACTAGAGAAACAACATGGTATTTAAGCATATGTACTTGATTTATTTTACTTATGGTCTCATGGTGCTTCTATTTAGGCAGAAATGTCTCAAGCTTACCTTTCTTTATTGCAGAGTAGTACTCTATCGTACATATATATATATATATATATATATATATATATATATATATATTGGTTGATGGACATTGGTTGATGGACATCTGGAGTGTTTCCAAGATTTAACTATTACAAACTGTGCTGCTATAAACATAGATATAGATATAGATATATAGATATAGATCTTCAATATCTTCAAAGTTACTATGATAAAAACAGCATGGTAGTAGTAGCAAAAGAACCCAAAACCACAAAACACACTGAAGCATCAGTGGAACAGATTAGATGACACAGAAACAACGCTAAACACACTCAGCCACTTTGTCATTAACAAAGGGGCCAAACAACTTCACTCTAAGTTAGATGACCTTTTAGCAGATTCTGATGCAAAAGCTACCTTTCTATGTGATAAAGAATAAGAATACATTTTTAGACACTAAACTCAAATTAAAACACATGAAAATGTAAATATTAAAAATCCTAAATATATTGGAAAACAAAGTAGGTAGAAATCTTGAAGACATATGTGTAGCAAAATACTTCATTAACAAGACCCTTGCCAAATAGGAAATACTAGAAAGAATTAGCAACTGAGGTCTCAACTCTTTAAAAATATTTTCAATAGCAAAAATATCACACAAAATTGAAGGCAAGTTCAATGTCAGGGAAAAAAAATACAGCTATTTCTCAGAGAAAGGAATAATATATAAAATACATAAAGAACTAAAAGAAGTCATCCAAATTTAAAGATCTAATTCAAAATTAGAATTTGAATTGAGTAGATACTTTTCAGATAAAGAAGTAAAAACAGAATGTAAATAAATAAATTTTTGATATCACTGGTCCTTTGAGAGACAAATTTAAACACTGAGATTCCGTCTAACTCCAGAGAAAATGGCTACCATCAAGAAATCCACCAATAACAAATGCTCAAAAGGCTGTGGATAAAAGGAACCTTTCTCCACTGCTGGTGGGAGTGGAGACTGATTCAACCACTATGGAAATATGTGTGGAGATTCTTAAAAAAAAAAAACCAGAGTTTGCTCTTGACCAAGCTATCCTTCTTTTTGCTCTCTCCCTGAGAGAATCAGACTCACATTTTAAGTGAAATTTTATTTTTAAAATTAAGGGCATTCCTGTGTAATGTATAACATTACTAAGTGAGAAACAGCAAGGGTTTGAACATGCTGGTGGAAGGGGAACTAATGGCTGTGCCAGTGGGATTCTAAAAGAGATAATGGTGTCCTACTGGTAAGCAAGACTTAGTGCAGCTCCAGAAAGTCAGAAATTGATTTTCTGCTCACTACTGGGATCCTTTCTCTCCTTGAGATTTAATGTAAACAAAGTGAAGAATGGACTGTTCACTTTTTGAAAGGCTATTAAGGCCTTTGAGAACCAAAGTACGTATGTCATACACAAAGAGCAGTACAGCATCCTGCTGAACTCATAATGAACTCTGTTTCACACGTGTCCAATTCTAATTTTTTTATCTTAAGAACATTCTGCAAAATAGATATTCTTATGATCATGTTTAAATGGATTGTCCACATTTCCACATTCCAACATTAACTACTGGGAAATTACTGGTTCTGTTTACCTACTATCAATTTACAATGTGGACAGTACCTCTGTACTCTTCAAGTAAAAGCTAACAAATATACAACTTCAGTGCAAAAAAAGTCATCATAAAGAAAAGAAAACTAGGATAAATTCATGCTTTCTAGGATCAACTTCAATTGGCATTAATTGTAAGAGCATTCTTGCCCTTTTTTCGCTACCGTTGTTTTCCTTCATACCAGCAATTGTACTACAATTCAGTATATTCATACTATAGAAAAGCCCAGAGCTCAGTGACTTTAAGTCATAATATACAATCAAAGTGCTGATCATAGTTTGTACATACTCCTTATATACAATCATTAATTTATTCCATGACTCTTTTGCTGAGGTCTTTATAGCTACCACTAAAATAAATTGATCTATAAAATCAAGAGTCTATACCGAGGTCTATATTGACACCACTGTATCTGCTGTATTCAGTAGTTGCTCATTCACAAGCCTAGAAGGGTAAATATTAGTCCACATTGCTTTTGTCATAATAGTGTCATTAATACCCTTTTACCTAGACTAATCAATTTTTAAAGTAGCTACAAATTCTTCTATATTTGTGTGACTGTCTCCTTTCTTAATGTTGCTGAAATATTTAAAACAAGATACAACTTACACTTACTTATTCATCCCTTAAATCTGAGATTGTCATATAACTTTCCTCTGTCAATGATACATCGGCAGGAGTGCAATAATTAGAGATATGAACAACACTTTATTAGAGACTGCCTTCTTTTATAGTTTCAGGATCCTTTCTGTTGGCCCATGAGTGTGCCTCAGCTAGACTTCTTGAGGATGAGGGAGAACATAGGGCAAGAAGCTGAGCTATGTTGCTTTAGGTTGCAGACTTAACAGTGTGCACTCTCTTGCACAATAGAGATAAACTGGTGATCATACAGAACTGTGAGCAAATCAATGGCTGCTATATAAAGCACTGTAGTTGAGGAGCATATATTTATCTGTTAGGTAGGTGTGACTGAATGATACACATAATCTGTTTTATTTAGAATTAAGGGTCTGACATAAGATGGTGGGAAACAATTTTTAGAAGCCAATGACACAATATCTGAATATCTGTGATCAACTCTTGGAAAATGAAGTATGTATGGAAAATCTTCCTTTATATTTTGTACAGAATTACAAAAGGAAAGTTCTAGCCTTGAATACTAGAGAAGAATCATCATCTAGTATAGTTATGGTGCCCAGTTTAATGGAAGGGTAGGTCTTAAATAAAGGAAAATTATATATATTGAGTATTGATGGAAATGACCTGTGACCATACACTCACAGAGGAGAGAGACAGAGAGAGAAGCAGAGAGACGGAAAGAGAAAAAGACAGAAAGAGAGAAGCCAAGACAGAGAAAGAGAGAGAGAGACAAAGAGACAGACAGACAGACAGACAGACAGATTTCAGTTTTTAACAAAATTCTAGGCCTCAGTTACTTAAGACACATTATGGTTTGGTTCCTTGTAATAATCTATATTAAATTGTGTTATAAACTAAATTTGGGTAAAAATAATCAATATTGTAAATGCTGAACATTATACCTTTTAAATAAGGACTAATCTCCAGATTGATAATCGGTAATCAGTGATAATCTCTTGATTTCAATAATTGCGCCATAAAATAATAGAAGCTAAAATTTGAATAGCATAGACAAAATTGTAACTGAACACAAAGTAGTATTTTGTAATTTATAAATGATTTGAAAAAGTGTCAAGATTAAGTTTTTAAATATGTAACCTATTGAAATAAAGGCATTGGATTTTCTTTCTTTTGTCTAATAAAATTCCACTGAATGCCTGGAAACAAAATATGAGAATATTTTCATTTTCACAAGAGAAAAACAGTGCAGTGCCACCTGCTAATATTTACCCATAAAATACTAAAGGAAGGATACTAATGTAGGGTACTAAAATTAAATAATAAAAAGGGTGCTTTACACACATGTATCTGATAGAGATTTTCACAACATATTCAAACTGTAGCTGTCTAAAGTCAAGGGAAAGGTTTTGTAGAGCATTACTATAAAACAGAAGAAGCTATTTACAGATTTCATTCTGTGCTAGTTGATTTTCACTTCCTGAGACACTATATTGAATGCTGAAGTTATCCCTAGAAATATCAACAGAATACATAGATCAAATAAATAATCTGTTAAGAATCACATATCATGCATTTACTAACAATTTCTGTCCAGGCATTGGATAGTAAGAATTAGAAGGAGACGATTTGGTGAAATTATACAGAAATTAATTACTATTACTACTAGTAGTAGTACTGCTAGCACTAGTACTACTACTCTTTTTTTTTAATGGTCAGGCTCAGCCTGCCCTGGAGGCGTGACTGGTGCAGCATGTGGTACTGGCGATCAAAGGGGAAGTCCCTTTGGTTGCCTAAGGTTGTCTAAGCAGAAGCTTTAGACCACTGACTGAAGAGATCTCACCAGCCCCACTGCTAATAGTAACATAAGCTAATTGAGGATGAAAAGTAAAACTCTGTAAACTAATCACTACTAGCTTGTTTTGCTTTTGGTTTCTTCTGGCAACAAATGTGATTTTGGGTTAAAGGACAGGTAAAAGCCAAAGGCAATGGAAATTTGCATGTTGGTGCCTATATTATCTAATTGTTAAACCAAGAAATTATGAAGTGACCTGGCGAGAGGAGAGAGTAGAGAGACAAAGGAAAGTGAGAGTGGGGATCTACTGAGGTGATATCAAGACATGCTCATGGATCATTCTAGTAGGTATCTGGGCATATAGCATAGAACTTTTGGAAGCGTACAGGGAAGGCTATGCTGGGTGATACTGATAATTGGAAAAGTAGATCATGGACAGAGAACTGGAAGGATAAAGTGGTGAAGTTAATATTGAAGGAAGATGAGAAAGAACAATGGCAGTCATCAGTATTGAAGTATTGCAAAAGTTGCAAACAGTAATTATATCTAAGATTAAATATCCTATATATTTTTATTGTATTACTGCAAGGAAGCCGAATTCATTAAAGAAGGACATGTAATGAGGAAAATTAGTAATTTTACATTTTATCTACTGACAATATTTCAGCTATTTCCTTTTGCTCAAAACTGAAAGAAGTCAAATAGCAATAGACAAGTTCGCAGTTGTTTCCTTCATTGATTTTCTTCAGTGAAATTTGTTCCTTTTTATTTGGCAAATACTGGGAAGGTTGCAAATAAGTTCTAATTTAGTTGCTTTTATTGTGATCTGGTAATTGTGTTTCAAATGTCATTTACATGAATGGTTGAAGACACAAATTTATATGGCTTTTATTTGTTTTTCTTCTTGACCTAAGGAAGCTCTTAATGAGGTTCCTCCTCTCTTTTGCATTAATGGTTTGATTTCCCATCAGTCTGACAAAAAGTGACTGACAATATCCCTGACTCTGCACTAAAACAATCTTTGTTAATATGCTGGTGGCCCCAGATCAACTCTCTGGGAACAAGGGTCCACATCATTGAAAAAATTAGATTAAGTGCAATCAAATTTTTATTCTGAATGGAATCTGAACAAGCATGGCCAGTTTTTTACACAGGTAAGGGTTGTCCTCTGACACCCAGTGAATGCATGGAATATTAGGCTCTACATTTCTGTTTTGAATTATTTTGAAAGTTGGTCCCTGGGTTTCTTTTTACTTGTGTGTGTGTGTGTGTGTGTGTGTGTGTGTGTGTGTGTGTGTGTGTTTGTGTGTGTGTGTGTGTGTTTGTTTGTTTTAAGGACTAGAGTGTCTCTTCAAGAAAAGTTCCAGTTGTGACCTAGAAAATTTCAGGAATTTATTATCCAGCAGTGTTCTGTGATAATTTGACATATAGAATTCTAATTCACAAAAAAATCTTTTGAAGACTTCCAGAGATAAGTGATAAATGTGAATGGTCATCCTACATATGCACACATGCACACACAAAGAGGTTCAATTGATATGACCGAGGACTATTTAAGTCTTTATGCTGAGCTTAGCTGTGAAGAACTACAAAAAATGCTTCCTCCCAAATCCTCCAATAAAATGCCTACATATAGTTCAAAGAAAAAGAAACTCAATACTACATAGCCCAGACTTAAAAATACATTAGCTTTGATGTAGCATGATTTATACTCAGAAGGATTTTCTCATTAGGTTGCTAAAATTATTTCTTTAAAATATCTGAAATAGAATATATAAATCTTAGATGTATTCTAGGGAGAACATGCTTTTTGTAGTTTACAATCCACGTAAGGATTTCCTTGTGGAGGTTTATTTTCACTTTTCAAAGAAATATACTTAAAATCTTCGTTTATTTATTTATTTGGTACAGGGTCTTGCTATACAACTCAGACTCATACTGATGCTTCTGTCTCAGACTGCCCAGGGATGGTAGTAAAGCCATGTGCCACCACATCCAGTTTTAGTGGCCAATTTAGCACAGGGCCAGTGTGTCATGATGTACCTGGGATGGAAATCTGGTCCTCACACTTGTCAGGTAGTCACTTAGACCACCACTTAGACTGTCAAGCTATCTCCCCTGCCCTCTCATTTTTTGACCACCACATGGAAAAGAAAGTATTAAGGATTTGGAAAATAAAGCAAAAAATGAAGTTATTGCTTGTAATTCTTCACTCCCTCACTTCCCTCCACATTCATGTCTCTTACCAAGTAGGTTTGAAGCTCCTTCCACTCTAGCAGAGTACACACCTCTAACTCCTTAGCTTTATGCTTTGCTATCCCTGCCTTTGGACAATGTTATATGATGACAGGAAACATGGTGCTTGTAACAGCTGTGTCTCTAAGAGACGCTCCAGATTTCTGCCAGCTCTCTTGAACCTTATGCACTTTGCTATGGGAAGAATGTACTCCAGAAATCTAGTTATTGTTGCTTTACTGTAGATCTCAAAATTAAGGCACAAGGAAAATTTTAAAAATCTAACCCCAGACAGAATCCAACAAAGTTTAGCAGTGCATAGTCAAATGACATTAAGATCAATTCAAACATATCCAAATTCGAGACCCTTGATGATAGTAGAAATGACCTGAATTGTAAACCTTCAAGTGACTTCTCTGTGCCACTGTCACTGTAGCATGCCTAAGAAAATACTGCAAGCTACTGTTTTCAGTTTTGTCCTTCTCACCTGGAGTTTTAGCAGCCAATAGGAGTGCTGTTACATGTGAAAAGAAGGATTAAGGAGCCAATATGGCAAGTCTAGATACTTAACAAGCAGCAGCTAAATGTAGGATTATGCTCTTTAGAAATACACAACCCATTCCTTCTGATTAGGTACAACAACTAATTCTTTGTATAAGAATCCTTCTAAAATGTCAGAAAAGCTTTTCCCTTTTTAGTCATTACTTCACTGACACAACAAAATAGATATACACACATTGCAGCTTATTAAACTAGTCAGAATCATTCTGCTAGGTAAAATCAAAGTTGCATGTGACAGTTTTGAGAGGTTAGTCCTTCTGCCCATGTTCCACAATGTAAATTGCTTTCACTTAATATACCAAGAATCAAGGCCATGATTTTAGCAAATTTAAATCAAACATACATTACAAAGCATGGCAAAAAACAATAGGATACATTTGTTCAAAGTAAAGGTAAATATTTTGATAGGATTAGAGGCAGGGAGTGTGTCTTTGGATAGAAAATATTTTTAACAGTTTAAATGAAACACAAAGCAAATCCTAAATCATATAGTATGTGAAAATATTACCTAAAATTTCATTTGGAACCTTTCAGAATAATCTGTACATTCCCTCTCTAGAGGCTTTAAATTTTATGATTTTTATCTTCAGTTAACCCCCAAACTGAAGCAAAATTTTAATTTTTCTTTAAAGCATCTTAAATCATTGAGCTTTTGAAGCAGGAAATGTTAGCTTTACCTACATGACGGCTTTCCTTAACCAATGAAAAACAAGAGGTTCTGCTGCTCTTCATCAGCTTCTTGAGCTTGTCTTGTACATAAAAGAACAAGAAAAGGCCGTGAACTCATAGCAATGCTCCTGACTCAGCTGCTGAGTGCCAGGTTTATAGACATGCCCACCATTTTCAGCACTCTCTGAATTCTTAAAACATTGACGAACACTAGTTGAGTCTTAACTCTTAGCAAGGCACTTGAAAACGCCAGCAAAATCACTCTTGTAAGTAAAATCAAAGTTGCACTTGAAATTTTTGCAAAATGCTGCACTAGAATGCCTTAGAAAGTATCAGGGAAAAGTGCATTGTTGCTATTAGGAGCAAAGCATTTTGAATAAAGATTTTGAGAAACAAGGTTTCAATTACTATACTATAACTCAAATAAGGGTATTTTTGTTAATCACCAATTGTAATCTAAAGCACCCACTCTGCACTCATTTTTTGTTTTTGTTTTGTTTTGTTTTAAATTAGCACTGAGATTGAACCAGGAGCCTTTGCACTGAACTGCATCCCTATCACTGTATATTTTTGTTGCTGTTGTTGTTTGAGAAGGTCTTGTTAAGTCCGTAACCTGACCAGGCTGGGGGTCAGATCTGTGATCCTCCTAGGAGAGCCTCCCAGAGTGCTAAGAGTACAGGTCTGCAGCACTGCAAAACACAAGACAGGAGACATTACTTCTCCCTCTTCCCTATAGTGATTTCATTGCTTTTAGCTTTCTTGTACTCTTGCCTCCAGGGGAGCAAGAGTTTTCCTAAGGACACATCTAATTTAACGACAATCCGTCAATTAGAGCTTATGGAATTGCTAGGTGTGTTTAGTTCACCATGAAACACATATAGATACTGGTACAGTATCATGTGAATACATTTTACAATAAGAATATGTGTTTTCTTTCATAGTGGATGTTCAGATTGAGAAAATTTATAAAGTAGTGGGATCATTTACATATATATATATATATATATATATATATATATATATATATACATATATCTGGGATTGAACTCAGGACCCTACACTATCTCTTTGGTCCCATTTTCATTTTTGTGTGCACATTCCATACTAGGTTTGAAAGGCTAGAATGTACATTCCATTAACGTGAAAAGAATTTGTACAATGGTTTAAAAATGAATATATTTAGTTCGTTAGTTAGTTGGTACAGGGTCTCCCTACATAACTCGGATTCTTAGTGTTCCTTTTCATTAAGGGTTACCAGTGCTGGAACTGCATACATACGCCACCACACTCAGTTTCCATGGGGATCTGGGTGGTACCAGGGATCGAACGCGAATCCTCTCATTTGCCAGACCGCCAAGCTCTCTCTGCAACCCTTAAAATGAATTTTATAAATTCAGTAGCACAGGTCTTCAGAGGTTATAATGCTATACCGATTTAGGTGAAAGTTTAGTCACATCTTCAAGTTCAGCAGGCAAATTTTGTTTCATAAAAGTAGACAGGACTGTTACTGATTCTGTATAGTGGACCGCATTGTACATTAGCATATTTATACATAGTATAACTGATTTCCACATTATCAATTCCATTTATAAAACCACAGATGCGGTCTGTAAAATACCTCAGTGGACAAAGTGAGGAATGGTTTCGATCCCAGGCACCATGGAGCCCACCAACCCTGCCCCCACTCTGAGGTGCTCCGAGCTGACCATTGTGACGCATGCCTGTAATCCCAGCACTGAAGGGGCTGAAAACAGAAAGATCACTAGGAGTCCCAGCTGCATAGTGAGACTGCACCAACTACATAAAATTTTAAATAAATAAACCATAAAATAACAGTTGCATCTATAAATTTAGCTAATTGCAAACAAATACACAAAACCAAAATCTGACACACAGTAGGATGGCTGCAGTGACAATAATCCCAGAGGACATGGAGAAACTGGCACAGTCATGTACTATGAATGTATAGCATGTAGCACTTGACTGTAAAATGGTGTGACTGTGAGAGAAAACAGTTTGGCAGTTCCTCAAGAATATAAATAGAAATGTTATGACCTAAAAAATGCAACTAATTATATATCCAAGTAAATTCAAAATATGTTCCTACAAAGACTACATATACAAAACTTCAGAGCATTGTTCATAATAGGCACAAAACATAAACCATCTAAATACTACTAAACTGATGAATGTATGAATATGTTTCATAGTCACAATGGAATATTATTTATTCATTGAACAACATGAAAAAAATTGACAACACTGTACTAATGGAAGAATACAGTAACAAAAGACCATTACTAAATATATTTCTATAAAGTATCTAGGATAAGGAAATTCACAAAGATAAAAATTAGGTTGTTTATAAGAAATGGAAAGGAAAGTGTGGGAATATTTGAATATATCCAAAAGTATTTCTTCTGGATTAATGCAAATGCTATGAAACTAGAAATTTCTGAGTTTAGATAGTGATAATAATTATAAAGAGCTGTATTAAAATTTGATAAATTCTACACTGTAAAATGAATAAAATAGCTAGGGATGGTGGCATATGCCTATAATCCCAGCACTTGGGAGGCTTAGGAGGGGATCCATATGAGTTTGCACATGAGTTTGGGACCAGCCTGTGCTACAACGTGAGCTCCAGGCCAGCCTTAACTGTGTATTGAGACCCTGGCTCAAAAAGACAAAATAAAATAAAATGGATAAAATAGTGAATTTCATGCTATGTGAATTTTACCTAAATGTTAAAATTGAATACATTCATTAACTTATATAAATTTTTAAAAAAATAAGTGTTTTTTTTTTGATAAACTCTGTAAGCTTTAATGAAATACTCTGGAAACATGTAAATAAACTTGAATAAAGACTCATCAAATCCAAAGCATAATTATCTATGTTCCTTTTCCTTTCAAAATGTAGATGACTATATTCAAAATATTATTATTTAGATGAAAAAATATTAAAATGTATCAACAACTATTATTAAGTTCAAAGGCATTGACAATAGAAAACATAAAACAATATATCAACTGTGAAGACGAATATCACTAAACATGTCCAGCACTCAAAAAATTTAGAATGAGCCTATTTGGAATCAGAGCAATGATTATATTAAACTGATGTGCTCAAAATCTCCATGTCGTCACTTTAAACTATACCTTTCTAGAAAACCTCTACTTTTTTTACTGTGAAATTCATCTTTTCTTTAGTGAAATTCTGTATCATTTGCATTTTTTTCTGCTTTGATACAACTTTGAACTCTGTTTTAAAAAAAATTAGAAAAAGAATTCTACAACTAAGGATCCTGTTTTTGAAGGACACCACCAGTGTGGGCCAGTAATAGAGGTGCAAATTCTAAAAGACAAGGATGGTACTTGAGCTTAACATTACTGTCTTTCTGAATATCCAACATCTTAGACTTGGAATCAGTCTTTGATAGTCTAAAAAGTCTCTATAGAATGTGAGTCACACAGTTTTACACAGAAATTTAGAAATCTAAACAAATACAAAATTGTAGCTGGCTAATCATGTCATTTTTTTTCAGTTTCTCTTATTCTCTTTTAATATCTTTTTTGTTTTCTTATAAAACAACCATTTATTTGAGAGAGAGTTTAACAATAACTGAAATTACGTTAGAAGCATCACAAACCTAATAGGCCAGAATTACAGGGATACCAAGCATAGCTTCAGTGTTACACATTGCTCTCCTCAGTATGAAAAACTTTTTGGAGGTTCTTAGGACCATTGTCTAATTCATCCTGCGCATATAAGTGCATGCTTTTGCTCCTGCCATGTTTCCCATCCTTTTTTTTCTGGAGGGTTAAGAATGTAATTTTACAGACCAAAACTTAGAGAGAAAGCAGAGCTACAAGATAGCCAATATTTTGGCCCTAGCCCTTCGAGGTTGGTGAGGACTCACAACATAAGAGAGCCTGTGCTATAAAATCCTATAACTCAGTGATGTCCGAAATTTTCTTTTGAAAGAGATTATGGGGTCACAGAGGAAAGGGACTGATGATGTATAGTGTGCCTAAGGACAGTTACCTAGAAAGAAAACATTCCCTCAAGTTGTCACAGACAGCAAACTGGTCAAGCAATGGCCATGACTCATTCAGATGGCTGACACTGACAGCTGTTCTAGAAAACACTGTACATGAGAACCTCTATTTTAAAGAGGTCTTCTTCAAGAACACTGATTGTGTTTTTCTCATCCTAGAATTTTAAATTTTAAAAAGAGCTAAAGGTGTAGAGAAATTATATATGACATTTGAAAGTCTACAATGGAGAACTGATTAAGTAAACTGCAAAGATTTATAGTTTTTAGTGTGAAAAAGTCAAACTAGTATATTGGACCTCGCCTTAAAAGAGAGAATCCTGTGGTAGATAAAGATTTGAAGTAATTTAAAAAGTTTAGCCTAACCGGGCATGGGCCACAGGCCTGTAATCCCAGAACTTGGGAGGCTGAGGCAGGAGGATCGATGCGAGTTTGAGATCAGCCTGGGCTACAAAAGTGAGCTCAAGGCCATCCTGAACTGCATAGCGAGACTCTGTCTCAAAAAAAAAAAAAAGTTTAGCCCAGAAAATTCTGTGGTGGTGCACATTTATAATGCTACTACTCTAGAAAGCTGATGCAGGATTGCAAGTTTGCTCCCAATTAGTCATACCTTGTATCAAAATATACAAAAAAGGCTGGAGATATAACTCACTATGATAGCTGTATGTTGAGACCTTACTGTGGGTTAAAATATACGAATATATCTATATAGATAGATATAGATGATATATAGATGTAGATATAGATATAGATATAGATATAGATATAGATATAGATATAGATATAGATAGATGGATAGATATATACATATTTACTATATACTATAGTAAAATGTATTATGTGAATCATAAAACAAGTGCAACTAATCTTACACACACACACACACACACACACACACATATATATATATATGTGTGTGTGTGTGTGTGTGTGTGTGTGCCCATATATATTAGTCATAATGTTCATTTATACTGCAATCAGTTCAAAAATGAAGAAAAAGTTATTTTGAAAATATATGTGTAGGCTTTGCTTTTCAATTCAGATGCAACCATTCTAAAATACACTAAATATCATACATGATGATTTTATTCCATGCAACATACTTAATAAGAAAGCAAATGAGAGCTGGGTGTGGTAGTGCATGCCTGTAATCCCAGCATATGGGAGGCTGAGGCAGGAGGATCAGTGCAAGTTTGAGACCAGCCTGGGCTACAAAAGTGAGCTCAAGGCCAGCCTGAACAGCGTAGAGAGACCCTGTCTCAGAAAGACAAAAAAAAAAAAAAAAAAGCAAATAAAAACAATGCCTGGAAAAATATTTAAAATTTAATAGATAAGGGAAATCCATTTTAAAATGCACATAATATTTTTGCTAAGCTTTCAACCCAATTACTCATCAAAAATAAATAATTAAATAACACTGAGGACTAAGGTTATGTCTATAAATTCGACCAAGATTAAACATGTTGATAATATCCTAATATGCTATGTTATAAATATTCTCATGCAGCATGTATATGAAAGGATTTATACTGCTGAAGTCTTCTTACAAAATAGTGAGGAAAGTTTATAAAAATTGAGTGGACATGCCTGTTTTTCCCTCAGATTGCAATTTGAGATAGTATTTCTAAACATATCACACGAAATGTGCAAATGTGTTTTGCTATTGTTGTCGTTGTTCCTATTGTTTTCGGTACCAGGGATTGAACTCAGGACCTTCTGCTTGCCAGACTATCACTTATCCTACTGAGCTATCACCCCAGCCCCTCAAATGTGCAAATGTTATATGACATGGTTATCACCACAGCAGAATCCCCCTGTAATCTCTCTGTCTCTTTGTCTCTCTGAATCTCCCTCTCTCTGCCTCTTTCTATCACTCTTTGACATTTGATATAAGATCTCATTTTGTACTTCAGGTTGAACTAGAACTCTCCTGCCTCAGCCTCCAAAGGACGTGGATTACAGTTGTGCTGCCACACCGACCTTATGGATAGCATTAATAAAAATGCAAAGTAGAAGAATACAATACATGTCACAGGAAATTCATGAAAGAATGGTTATATGCTGGAAAAGGTGACAACTATTCATATTAATACAGAAATATTTTCACTTAAGGTCATTAAAGCACAAGAGCAAACAAAAACTTAAAAACATTATTCTAAAGTACATTAAAATGTTTTTCTACATGAGAATGAGTCATGTCTATATGGTGATAACATAAGCAACTTTTATTTTGTATATAAGCTTGCATTTGCAAAGAAGCAATATACTAAGGCTACAGAAATTTGTTCTTGGGGTTGAGCAAGCAATTCTGAGACATTACAGTAGTGTATGGCAGCATAAAATGTGGCGATGCCTAAACAGTTACACTGCAGATATATGAGGTATTAAAATTCCGCGGGGATGGTGTTACAGGAGAAAAAAAAACATCTAAAAAAATAAAGCTCCGCAGAGGGGAAATGGTCATTTAAAGAGGTTAATAACTATTGCCTTAATCTGTAGCTGGCAGGATTTGAGTTTTCTATATGCATATTTTTGTTCCCTTACATACATGTACACAGATATTTTCAGTTTTGGAAACTAATCTTTCTTCATTTTGAGAAAAATAAGATTTGTTGTCACTTTTTAGGACTATTTCAATCAAGAATGATTCAAAATAGGAAAAGAGGTATGACTTGCAAATGGTGAGGCAGGTGCCGACAGACAAATAAATAAAACTTGAGTATATCTATGTCTGAGAATATTCCTTGTAATCCGTATGCACACACACACACAGCCATCCATCCATCCATCATCTATCCAGATTCCTTTGTTCTGTACAGTAATCCAGGGGTCTAAATAATGTCATAGAAAACCTTGCACCAACTGTTAAGAACCATTTTTTTCTTTATCACAGACATGAAAAAGAGGAAAGACACATGGCTCAACTCAGCAGAAACAACAACGTTACAGCTTTTCTTATTAGTGCATGTCTCTAGTACAAGATGTTTGCAATCATCTTAGGGAGCAGGCAAACCGCCTTATATATCTGGATTCTTTTGATTCTTGTTCTTCTGACTGCCTCTCTTCCTTTTCTCCCTCTGTAGATTCCCTTCCTATTTGCAAAATATTTATCTGCCTGTTTTCTACTGTCTGTCTTTTAGTTTTCTATTTAAATTATTTATGCTTTACATTTCTCACATAAGAGAAATTACGCAAAGTTCAACATTCTGTGTTAGATGTATTTCACTTAATATTATGGTCCAAAGGCATATCCACTTTGCCATAATGATTCAAATTTATCCTTCACTATAGTAGAATAGTGGACCAGTCAAATAGCTCAGCGGATTAAAGCAACTGCAAGCAGGCACAGGGACTAGAACTTTCATCCCCGACCTGCCATGCCTGACCCACCAACCCAGGGCACACTGTGATCGCAGTTGAGGCTGGGTGTGGCAGCATGCGCCTGTAATCTCAGGTCTTGGGAGGCTATAAACAGTCAGAGTACTATGAGTTCAATCTAGTAGAGAGACACTGAACACCCTGTACCCCATTCCATAAGATACAAACAAACAAAAGTTAATAATAGTAGCATAGTATTCCATTATTTACAATCACACACTATTTTATCCATTCACCTGTTGATGGACATAAGGTGGAAGAAATTTTAGATGCTGGGATGAGCAAGTAGAAAAGTATGAGAGATACTGTGAGAGGGCTGCCCCATGAGATTAGGACATCTATGCTTGCTAATTGTCAACAATCAAATTTAGGCTGATTTACTGTAATAGAGGCTCTGAAACTGGAGCATGATCTTCCTTGGTTATTATATTTCAAAGAGACCACTTCTAGGCTTTAGGGAAAGATATTTCTGAGCAATGAAGCTGGCAAGAACCTGGGGACATCTATCTCAACTGACAAAATAATTTATGGTTGCTACTTTTCTAAAGCAAATGCAGCTGAAAAGAGGAAAGTAAAAAGCTCATTATATTTATGAAGAGACAGTAGTTAAGATTAGTGAAGATTCTGGGAACATTAAAGCAGTTTTGGGCAAGAGGCCTTGTGTTCAACTGCTTTTATTCATAAGATAGACAGTCAATTAAGATAATTTTTATTGTCTCCTATGAATACCAGTAACTGTGTTATGGTTTGTGTCTAGTTGTCCCCGCAAAGCCTAATGCAATTGTGAATAGGAACTTCTAGAATTTGAGATTAAGTCATGATCAAGTTTGGGATTATGGGTTACAATATTGCTAGGACTATGGGTGTGAGTACTACAACCAGCCTGGGGCATACAACCTGAATGAAACTTAAGGGAGACAGACTTCTGCTCCACTTTGCTCTCTGCTCTTTTCTACCACCACGAAAGTTTGCCCTCTGCCTTATGCCAGTCTGCCTTGGACCCAACCAAGTATGGACTGAAACCTCCACTAGCTGTGAGCTAAGTAAACATCCCCTTCCTTCATTTTTTTGTTTTTTAAATTTTATTAGTTTTCATGAGAAAGAATAGTGAGATAGTTTCAAAATAGATTAGTAGAATAGTTACAATAATTAATACATTGCATATTGTTGTCTTCACAGTAGTATTACATTACATGTAGCTACTTTCTCTTAGTTCATTGAGAAGATTTTTACTAATAGTGTATAGAAAACATATCCTTCCTTATTTTAAGTATTAGGTATTTGTCCCAGTAATAAAGAAAGAGTAACTGAGGCATAATGTAACATCCTGGTAAGACTCAAAAAGAGAGTGTTCATTTCACATGAAAAACATTGAGGTGTAAATGTTCCTATAGTTTTTAAGAATGGCTCAGGTAACTATAGAATGAGGACTCAATGTAAACTATTTTAGTTCTTTAAAATACTTCAAGAGCCACCAGATAGCTCAGTGGATTAAAGTATCTGTTTGGGTAGATGCAGTATTCACGGTTTGATTCCTGCCTGCCATGCTGGCCCTGCCCCCAGGGCACACTGAGACAGAGATTGAGACAGGGCATGGTAGTGTGTACCTGTAATCCCAGCACTTGGGAGGCTGAAAACAGGAGGATCCCTACAAGTCCGATCTGTGTAGTGAGACCCTGTACACCTTGTTCTAAATACAAAAAAAGAAAGAAAGAAAATAATAAAATAAATACCTTAATATGTGCATTTAAGGTGATCTTTTTTAAATTTACACAAATGATGTTTGCTTATGATTATTTTATGCATGGTATTTCTTATTAGGAAGACTTAACTATGCTTTTTTTTCCATCTTTTAACTCCTTGGTAACTCTTTGCAATTAAGAAAAACATATTGACAAAGGGCAGTAATAGGGCTTAAGAGAAGAGAAACTGACATTTTCAAGAGCCTTCAAAACATCTTGTGTTATCTGTGTCAAAATTGTATAACTGCTTTTATCACATTGTATGGAAAGTTATTAGAATATCAATGATGGCCAGAAAATATCATTTCCAAGCTAAGTCAAAGATATTTGATACTCAGAAAGCCAGTGATGATAAGCTCAAGTACCTATGTTACAGAGTAATAGTATCACAAAGCTTTTCTGCTGGAGGGCTAAGAATGTAAGTTAAAAAAAATTAAGAAAAAAAAGAATGTAAGTTAATAGACCAAACATTGGAGAAAAATAAGGGCTATAAGAATAGCCAATATTTTGGCCCAAGCCCTTCAAGGTCAATAAAGACCCAGGACATAAGGGAATCTGGGCTGTAATATCCTATAACTCAGAGGTGTCCCAAATTTCCTGGGCAAGGAGATTATGGGACCTCAGAGGAAAGGAATAAATGAACTGTGGTGCATCTAAGGAGAGTCACCCAGAGAAAAACATTCTCTCAGGCTTTCACAGAAAGCAAAATGGCCA
>PVJA010031015.1:0-25265 GCA_004027025.1 Myocastor coypus | reverse complement strand
GGGGGGGGGAGATGAGAGAGAGAGAGAGGGAGATGCTGAGTGAGAGAGAGAGGGAGATGCTGAGAGAGAGAGAGGGGGAGATGATGAGAGAGAGAGAGGGAGATGCTGAGTGAGAGAGAGGGGGAGATGAGAGAGAGAGAGAGGGAGATGCTGAGTGAGAGAGAGGGGGAGATGATGAGTGAGAGAGAGAGGGAGATGCTGAGTGAGAGA
Source organism: Myocastor coypus (assembly GCA_004027025.1). Taxonomy (NCBI): domain Eukaryota; kingdom Metazoa; phylum Chordata; class Mammalia; order Rodentia; family Myocastoridae; genus Myocastor; species Myocastor coypus. The sequence goes on along the minus strand of PVJA010031015.1, from coordinate 25,055 downwards.
GAGAGGGAGATGCTGAGTGAGAGAGGGAGATGCTGAGTGAGAGAGAGGGGGAGATGCTGAGAGAGAGAGAGAGGGAGATGCTGAGTGAGAGAGAGAGGGAGATGCTGAGTGAGAGAGAGAGGGTGATGCTGAGTTAGAGAGAGGGAGATGCTGAGAGAGAGAGAGAGAGGGTGATGCTGAGAGGGTAAATGTAAGCAGAGCTGGCACGCAGTTCACCTTCCATCCTGTGAAGACAGAAAAGGGCACCATCTTGGCAGGAACACTCTCCTCAGACTCCAAGACCCTGTGATCCAGCAAGAGATCATGCTGTACCAGCCGAGAGCCCTGGCTCACACGCTAGGCTAGGGGAGAATCACACTGAACCGTGGTGCGGGCCAGTTGCGTAACTGGACGTGTCATCTGTACCCTGGAGACCTCTGCCAGCGGCACTCCTGACGCTGCTTCACTCTTGCTGAACCAGCTCCAAAGCCCAGGCCTGGACGTTTCGCCGATCTCCCTGGGCTCATGACAGTCAGGTACTGACCCAGAAAGGAGCCCTGAACCCACACAACGGCTTCTCCCTGCAATCTAGATTTTCAAGTTTCACTGGAAATGGGAAATGGTTTTAAACTGAAGGTTTTTCCCCCTTTGGATTTCTAATGAGTGATAGAGGCCATGCAGCATCTTCCTCATTCAATCTAGAAACAAAGGAGAGAGATAATCAAAAGCTAACTATTATTTAGAAAGAAATCAGCTTTTTTTTAATGAGAAGAACATGTTTATTGAGGGAAAGAAAGCTCCTGTCCAAGAGAGGGACAGGAGGGGAGTCCCAACTGGTTGTCCCCTCAAGAAATCAGCTTGTAATGACACATACTTACTCCCTTATCATAATTCTGAATCCTTTTTTTTTTTTTTTTGTATTTTAGTACAGGGTCTGCTGCCAGGTCTACAGAGTCTCAGTATATAAATTGGACTTGTGGTGATCCACCTGTGTTCAGCCTCCCAAGAGCTGGGATTACAGATGCCCGCCACCACGCCATCTCAAGTACCGGCTCGGTGCACCCTGGGGGCGGGGCCAGCACAACACGCCCGGCATCAAACCCCGGCCACTGCATGTGCCTAAGTGGGTGCTTTAATGCACTGAGCTATCTGGCCAGCCCCTAACAATTCTGCAATTTTAAAAAATGTTTCTTCTTCTTCTTCTCCTCCTCCTCCTCCTTCTTCTTCTTCTTCTTCTTCTTCTTCTTCTTCTTCTTCTTCTTCTTCTTCTTCTTCCTCTTCTTCTTCTTCTCCTCCTCCTCCTTTAGAAAGGGTCTAGGGGGCTGGGGAGATAGCTCAGTAGAATAGGCGTTTGCACTTGCCTGGCAAGCTCAAAGGCCTGAGTTCAATGCCTGGTTCCAGAAGAGAGACAGAGAGAGAGAGAGAGAGAGAGAGAGAGTCTCTCTCTGCTTCATTCAGGCTGGCCTTGAACTTCCTATGTAGGCCACTGTTCTTGGTGCTGAGACAAAATATCCAGAGCTCACAGGCTGCAGGAGCTCTTTTCATTAAGTGATTTTAGCTCAGAGCTGGCAGAGACTCCATTCTATAGCAGGCTTGCTCCGAGGCAGGGTGCCATGGCAGCGGTGCATCACAGGGGAGGCACAGGCATGTCAGAGCAGGCAGGAGGCGTGAAGCAAGGCACAACGGCAGCTGCCTTCCACCTTTTCCATTCCATTGCATTCAGCCTACAACCCTATTGGTCGGTGCCACCCACACACCCAGAACTGTGTTGCACCAACGCAGTTATCACACCTCCCTAATCCAGCCTCACACCACCACCCCATGAGTACACGAAGCTTTGCAAGAACAAGCAGACACAAGCTGTAACAGCAGCCCAGACTAACCTCAGACTCGCAACCCTCCTGCTCCAGCCTCCTGAGCACTAGTGCAGGGAACTCTTCCTGGTCCTCATATTGGTCCAGGAAGTTATACTTGTGATCCCATGGATAAGTTATTGGAATCGCGTCAAGTTAATTCCCATCTCCCTCTTCCAGTGCAACCCACGGCGAGAATGAAGACACTAAGGCCTGTGTATAGCTACAGGGAGCCCAGGGGTCCTGAGTCCAGCATGGTGATGGCTGTCCGGGACATAGGCCTCTACTAGGGCTGAGCTGGGCACTATTCAGTCATGAAGGAGGAGTGGCTTGAGGGTGGATGGCTGAGAATGGCAGGAAGTAGGTGAGCACCGTGAGCTGGAGGCCTGCATTGACCTCTGCGACATACAGAAAAAGAAATTTGCAATACACTATTGAGATGGGATCTAATGTTTTGGGGTCTGGTGCTTCAGCTCTGATGTGTAATCTTTCAAGCCCCAGGAAGTCCTAGCCTCTTTCTCGAGGCCCGATCCCAGCTGACAGTGTGGAGCGCTGGCTCTTTGTCCTGTCTGGGCGCAGCTTATATCAAAGAGCAGCAGGTGTGGGCTATCAGGGAAACATGTATGCTGTCCTCAGAGACTCCCTAGCGCCTCAGCCAGGCCAATATGCACTGCTTGCAGCCAACTGAAGGGCTGAGGAGCCGTCCTAGGCAGCTCTGTACCTATCTACATGGAAACAGGGTCAGGCTCAGCCAAAATGGAGACAGCTGCTCTTCTTTTAAAACGAGCCATCCAGGTGGTTCTGCGCACTGGGATCACAGGCTTGCACCAGCGCATCCAGCTAAAACCCAGAAATCCTTGGAAACCACTATTATGCCTTATTTATTCGGGGTATTTCTAATAAATTCACTTGGCCACAAAGTTTGACAGTAAAAAGTGACATGACTATTTTAAATTTTTATTTATTTTTCCTTTGGGTACCTATGTACACATTTTCATGTAGTAATATATTGTTTGATTTTGAGTGCCAAATCAAATCCTAGTGGCATATTTCATGATATACTGGGCATATCATTACCTTTATAAAGGCTAAAAAATCCTTAATACCAAAATATATGTTGCTCTAAAATTTGAGATAAGGATGGTAGATATAAAATACTTTGCTTATTTTATTTGCAAGACAGCAGGAGAAGCTGCATGGTCTCCATTTAACAAATGAATAAACAGAGGTTTACAAAAGCTGAATGTTTTGATTTAGCTCAAGAATGTCCCCGCCTCCCAAGGCTGAGGCAGGAGGATTGGTGCAAGTTCGAGACCAGCCAGGGATAGAAAAGTGAGCTCAAGGCCAGCCTCAACTGCACAGCGAGACCCTGTCTCAAAAAAGACAAAAAAAAAGAATGTCCCCCCGCTGTGTCATGTACATGTACCAACCCCCAAGACGAGTGTAATCATTGCGTACTACGAACGTGTACCAAGAAAAGTGTTTTTTTTGTTGTTGTTTTTTCTTTGTTGTTGTTTGTTTTAAATGTGTGCCTTGTGGCTGGCCAGATAGCTCAGCAGACTAAAGCACCTGTTTAGGCAGAACGCAGCGGCTGGGGTTCGAACCCCACCCTGCTGGGCCAACCTTGCCTATGACGATTGAGACTGGGCGTGGTGATGCACGCCTGTGATCCCAGCACTTGGGAGGCTGAAAACAGGAGAAGCGCTATGAGTCTCATCTACGTAGTGGGACCCCGGAGACGCTGTACTAAAATACAAAAAATAAAGTGTATGCCACGAGCTGATGTAGGCGGGGGCTTGGAAAGGTGACTGGGTCTCAGGGGCTCAGTAGCTGCCTTGCTGGTAGGTGGTGGGTCTGGCTGGAAGACGCAGATGGTGACCTGGAGGAGTGTGCGTCTCCTCCCAGCTACCCCCTCTCTCTGCTCTCTCGCCTCTGTGACGTGAGCTGCTCTCTCCCCTCCAGGCCCTCCCACCCTGCCATTTGTACATTTAAGCCTGCTCACTATGGACTGCAGTGCCTGAAACTCAGCCAAAATAAACCTCTCCTTGTCTGGATTGTGGGTGTCCCAACAGCAAGAAAAGCAACGAAATCCTTCAACAGTTTAATTCCACACAAATAATTAGTGTCAGAGCGAGTACCGTACTAGACATTTCTGCTTTCCCTGTCAGTCGCCTATACCTCTGCCTTTGTGCATCTGTACCTCAGTTTCACTTTAGGAAACTACCTGCTGTTCCCCAACTGTTTGCAGACTTGGGAAGCCCCATTGCTCCTTGGCCAGGAAAGACACGTGTTCTGAGCCAAGCTGGCTCTCCCTTTCCATGCAGACTCTGTCTGGAGGAGAATCACTCAGAGACAGCAGGACTGAGTGCTCCCAACAGTAGTCCCTGCAGCAGCCCTGAGCTATCCTTTTATTTGTCTGTTTCTCTAGTTAGTACAGCATCTTGCTAGAAGTTCAGATTCATAGTGATCCTCTTGTCTCAGCCTCCCCAGTGCTGGAATTACAGAGGTTTGGGGCCAGCACAGCACCGGGATTGAACCCAGGTCCTGGAGCTTGCCAAGTGGGTTCTTAGACCACCAAGCTCACTTCACAGCCCCTGCCCTGGGCTTTTTGAGAGTAGACTCTACAGCAAGGTCCTCACAATACAAGACTGATCTTTATCCTTCCAACAAATTCCTTCTTTGCATACGTCGGCCAGAGGTGGCCTCTTGAGCTCTCAGAAAAGAACAGGGACTGAAACTCCAATCCTCTAGCTCCTCGGCCACCACTCTTTCTTTCCTCCAATGGGACAGAGGGTTTTACATACACACACCCATATGCATGAAGCTATGCGTACACACATGTACGTGTGGAGGACCACCAGCGTGACTCTCCTTGAAGGAAGAGCAAACGTCTTCCTTTGGGCTGAACCTGGCCCTATTTCCATGTATTGATGCATACAGAGCTGGTAAAGATTTTTCCTTATCCCTTCAATTGGCTTTGAGAAATGCAAGTTGATCTAGCTAAGGTGCTGATGGTAGTCTTTGAAGCAAGGTGACAGGGCAGTGTTTCCCACCACACCTGCCAAATAAAACACATGAGCCAGGCAAGATGGAAAGTTGTGCTCCACACTGTCAGCTGGGATGAGCAGTGAGATAACAGGCCATGGCTTCCAGGAGCATCAGAAATCACACAGCAGGGCTGAAGCACCGGCCCGACCACATTCGATACCACCTCAGCTGTGCTGTACAGATCACTCTTGCTGCGTAGCCTTCTCTCTAGATATAGTAGGGGTGACTTCAGGCCTCCTTCCTAGCCAGCGCACAGCACTCACCGACATCCCGTGACCCTCACAGTCACCCTTCCTCAAGCCACTCGTTTGTTTTCTTTTACTTTCTGTTTTTAGTATACATGTCAAATCACTTTATTCTCTCCAACTGTTAAAGCAGCAAGAGAGATTACGGAAAAATTACACTGTAATATGTTCAGTCATAAAGGTATTTTGGAAAAGCCACTCCTTTCTTCATGAATGAATGAAACCAAGATCTGTCCTGGGCCAAGACCTTTCCTCTGTATAGCCATCATCAAGGCTGGACTGAGGACTCCTTGGTACCCCACAAGTACAAATGTGCCTCAGCGTCTTTGTCCTCACCACGGTTGTACTGGAAGTGGTAGATTGGAACCAACCGCCAGAATTCCAATAACTTTTCATGGGATTACAAATATAAACTTCCTGGGCCACAATGGAGACCAGGAAGAGCTCCCTACATGTATGCATGTGATAGGCTAGACAGGTGTCAAATACAGGCGCATACATTTAAAGTATGACATATGACAGCTAGGAAGACCTTCCATTTCAGAGTGGCTACGACTATGCAGAACACATTGTTCGCGGCATCAGGAACCCACAAGGTCACATCCCTCAGTGATGCTCCCCCACCCTCCCCTGTTCCTGTCTCTGCACAGTCCAGAATTGTTTGCTTCCTCTTCCGAATCATTTCTTCAGATGTAAGCTGACGTTCCCCTAGCTTACCCTCACAGCCATATGCATGGGCACTTGGAATAATCCCGAAGGCTAGTCTTGGATTTTAATCTGCAACCTGACTCAGACCCTGGCATTCTGGGCAGTGTTTTGGGCCTACCCACACATGTTTTTTTTTGTCTTCTGCCTGGAAGTTATATCATAGACTCTCCTACCTTACGGCTTACAAAACCAGCGGAAGCATAAACTGGACTTGTAGCAGTTGTGATGTTTTTTAAAATATTTTTCAGAGTATCTATAAATAAATACAGAGTAAAATAGTAATTGCAGAGAATTTTGAAAATATAAAATAATACAAGAAGCAAATTATAATCTCATCCCAGAGACAACTGTTTTTAACGTTCTAGTTTATTTCTTTACACTTTATCTCCATCATATGGATGTAAAATAATGTGAGGCAATAATAGTAACACAAAATATTTATTATGGGGAGATAATTTGCAAAGTATTTTGTAAATATAATTTTATTTCATCCTCACAATAGTTTTATCAGGTGATACATTAATTATCTCTTGGCACATAACAAATTACCCCACAACTCGGGGATTTAACAAATAACTTTTACCATTCTGCACCATTATGGCAGGTCGAGGACTTGCATGTGACTCAGATGCCTCAGTCAAGATGCTGCCGGGCAGGCAGCGAGACTCAAAGGGGATGGCGGCTCAGCCTGGCAGGGGCCTCACGCCCAGCACTGTGCATCTTTCTGCTTGAGAGCCCAAGCGGGCGGCAGCTGGCTTCCCCTGAGCGAGGGATCCAGGAGGAGGCAAAACGGAAGCCATGGAGTGTTTTACATCTCCAGCCTCCCAGTGATGGGCGCTTCATAGGCTGGCACTTGCGAGGCTAAGGCAAGAAGAATGCTGCGACTTTGAGGCCTGCTTGGGCTAGTAGTGAGCTCAGAGCCGGCCAGAGCTCTGTAGTGAGAACCTAGCTCACAATAACGGCAACAAAAGAAATAGGAAAGAAAGTGGGCGGAACCAGGGCAACAGGAAGGCATGGATGATGGTCCTAGGGACCCTACCATGGGGGTGAGTCGGTCTAACACCCTCCGTCCCTGGCTCACCTGTCCAGGCTTTGATAAGACAGCAAGGTGCCAAGGTTCAACTAAGAGAGCGTTTAGTGAGGGGCAATATAAATAAATGTGGGGGAGGTAAGAGAGAGAGACAGAGAGAGACAGAGAGAGAGAGAGAGAGAGAGAGAGAGCAAGAGCCAGAGGCAGAGGCAGAGATGGACAGGGACAGGGACAGGGACAGAAAACAAAGATAGCCAAGGAGCAATAAATGATGTCTGGTACAGGACTTAATGCTGATGGCTCATAAATCTATGCTGTTTTTATTCAGTGAAAAGTTCTCATCTCTTTGTTCTGGTTCTTTGTTCAAATTAGTTGATCACACAGAGGATGTGAACTTTGTTTTACCTGAATTCAACATTGTCAGAGCACCCCCACGGGCAACCTGAGGAAGAACCCTCGTTCACTGAGAGGAAAACATGGAAACCTAGACACAAAGAGAAAAGACTCTTTCATCTTTGCCAGTGCGAATAATCAAGATCAAAGCGACGGCTAGGGCTTAGAGGTGTCCTCAGAGCCTCAATGCGTCATAGAGAGGGCTTCTGAGAGGTGGCTGAATCTACGGTGTGTGATGCACAGGGATTAAGGGTGTGCGGTTACTAAAGCAGTCCTCGGATTAGCTTGACCTAGTTCTCGCTAGGTTGCAGGGTCTGAGGTGCTCCGCCCACCCTAGAGCGGGCAGTCTGACAAAATACAAGGTACAGGAAGTGGCTGATGTGCTCCTGCATGGCCGTGTGCCAGGAACTGTTTTTCCTCTGCTGTGCCAGCCTGCCTTGTACCCCTTGTACCTAGGCACTGGACCTTCTATAAACTTCGAGCCAAATAAACCTCCTTTAACTCTGGGTATCAGGTATTTGTCTCCGCAATGAAAGTGGTAACTAAGACAGGCGTCAAGGGCAAAGGGAGCATCAGTCTTTTTAGCGCATGTAGTGATGCAGTGCTTGACAATATTGTGTCTATTTGAGAAGTTAAAAGCGTAAGTAAATTAGCTCAGCAATTCCATACCCTAGAGCATGAAGGCCCTCTTCCAGGGTGTTGAGGCCCCTCCCTAGGGTGGCTCGTCATTTAAAGGATATAAAAGAAAACTAAAGGCGGATGGAGCACCTCCTTCCCTTAGAGGGGCTCTGGTCTTCGCCATCAGCTTGGACGGCATCTCCTGGCTACTAGTGCAGACTCTGTGGCCTCCTCCTTAGATCCTTCAGCCTCCTGTCCCGGACCTGTCAGCCTCCTGATACAGACCTGCGCAGAACCTTGCCACGAGCTCCAGACCTTGGGCTGAGCCTGTCAGCATTCCGTGGGCAGATGCCCTCTGCACACTTCCTCATCAGACTTTGTGGCTGACCGACATGAGCCAATCATCTTGCGTTCTATCTGCTCCTCGAGTAAAACCCTGGCAGATACACCACAGGTTGAACTCTCTCCTCCCAGGGGAATGCAGATCTGAGTTACTTTTCTTGTTGCTGAGACGAAACACCTGACACCCAGAGTTAAAGGAGGAAAGCCTCCCAGTCTGGAGAAGGTTCTGTCCACAGTGGGCTGACTGGCCAATTTTTAAGACTGACTCTGCCCTGATCAGCTGGGCCTGGTGGCTTGCACCTGTAACCCCAGCACTGCAGAGGCTGATGCAGGAGGATCACTGTGAGTTTGAAGCCAGCCTGGGCTACAATGTGAGTTCAAGGCCAGCCTGAACTTCACGGTGAGACCTTGTCTCAAAAAGACAATAAAATAAAACTGCAATGAGATGAGGCCTGAGTCTTCATTAACCCATAGTTCGTTCCAAGTTGAACTTGAAGACTTAGTCATCTTCCTGACTTTAGAAACCTGAAGCATCTAGGATTGCAAGATTAAGAGCTCTATTAAAATTTCAATGTGAAAGGTGTTAAAATCTTTGCATAATTTTTCCTCCAAAAAGCGACTTTCACCAGACACCTTGGGGGCTCTTCTGTATTCTGTCACAGACGAACAACTCGCTCAGGAAGCCCAGAAGGCTGTGACTCTGCATTATCTGCAGATGGGATTTCAAGTGCTGCTCCTTGTGTGTGACCACTTGCGAAGACCCACTGCCTCAGGGGACAATTTTCATAAAGAGCTAGGACAGAAAATCTGCTTTGCAGGCACTGGACACCCAGTTGTCCAGTTACACGTGAAACAGGCCAGGCCAGGATCTGTGTGTGCTTGCCTGCTTCCGTTTCTTGGTGGCAGTAGTCGGGATAACCTGAAAGCTGGTCACTGGCCTGGGCACCTGGTCCCACGGCCAGCCCGAGGAGGCAGCTACTGTATAAGGGAACGGGTCTCAGAGTGACACACCTGAAGTTTTCAAATGCAAAGGCCAGGCTGCCACATGTGGAAAGCTGATGAGATTCGTGTCAGCACCCTTTGCAGTAACACGTCCTTCCTTCCTTTACCCTCCATCCTCGTAGTCCTTCTGACCCTCTGTGCTGCCCACACTAGGTCCTCCAGAGGCGGGCTGGTCACGGAGTGCTTCCTCCTCCACCCTCAGTTTTCAGTTAGTCCATCCACCCCTCACCTCAAAACCTGCGCTCCCAGCCCTACCTCCTCAGGGTCTCCTGCCCACCTCTGATGGTGTCTGATGACTCTTTTTATGAAATACTGAGAGGTGGTCTCTCTGTGGGTTACCTTCGGGTTCCATTTCTACCATTCCTGGGGTCCTCCCAGAAGCTCTAATTCCTTGGGGTGTACAGTGCAGGAAGTTTGGCTCCCTCTGGCATCAGATAGGAGGGGTTGGGGAGAAGGGTGCCTGCTTCTATGTTCCAGTCAGCACCTAGTGGTCCACAGAAATCAAAGATCCTATCTTGGGAAGAACTTAGGCTCTGAAGAAAAACAAACAGCTTCTTAGGGCTGGATTAATTGATATGGCTGGATAGGTAGATAAAAATGGCCTTCTAGTACCTTGGTATCTATCCTTTTCCCTATACAAATTAATAATTTTTTTTTGTTTTTCATTTCTGCAGTGCTAGGGTTTGAACCCAGGGCCTTTAAAGCAAGGTGTATAACCAATCATTTTTAAAATTTATACTTTAAGGCAGGGTCTTTGCTAAGTCACTAAGTTGTCTGGCCAGGATTTAAACTTGTAGTGTTCCAGCCCCAGCTTCCCCTAGTGCTAGGATTATAGGCGTGTAACACCTTGCCTCGATCAAAAAAAAAAAAAAAATTATTGGGCTGGGGAGATAGCTTGGTGGTTGTTATGGTTTATGTCTAGTTGTCCCCACAAAGCCTCATACAGTCATGGGGCAGGGACTTCCATAGATTGAGACTTGACTCATGAGTCACTGGGATTAAGTGATTTAGTACTCATCTGGAGTTTGAGACTTGATCCATGGTCCCTGGCATTATGTGTTTTAAGTACTTCTGGGATTATGGGTGTGGCCTAAGGCAGATAGACTGAGGCAGAGAGCCTGAATGTAATATAGAGATAGAGAGACAGAGTGAGGCTGTTGCTGTGCTGCCCTGTTTGGTTGACTGCCTCTGCCACCATTTTGTTACTGTTCTGCCGCCATGAACTGGATGCTCTCTGCTCTGTTCCACTCAGCCTTGGGCCAGGCGAATATGGACTGAAACCTCCACAAACTGTGAGCTAAATAAACCTTTCCTTCCTTCATTTTGGCTGTCGGGTATTTGTCCCAGCAATGAGTAAAAAGTAACTAAGACAGTGGTCTAAGGGCCTGCCTGGCAAGCTGAAGGACCTGAGTTCAATCTCTGGTACTGGATGCCATGTGGACCCCCCACACAGCCAGCCACCGAAACTGGTGTGGGGGTACATGCCTGTAACCCCATCACTGGGGAGGCTGAGACAGGAGGATCACTAGGCATCTGAGCTGCATAGTGAGACCCTATACCAAATAAATAAATAAATAGATTTTTAAAAATCATCTTTAACATGGCAAATAGAACTACCCCCCCCCAAGTTAAATTTAAAATGCTTGCCCAGGACATCCTGCCAAGCTGTGGTCAGCTGTGCTGTGGCACCTTTGGGAGGATGGCTTATACCCCAGGCACTAATGGCCTTTACTGGTTCAGTTCACCTGGCCAGCACTATTTTCCCAACTTACCAAGCTTTGGACATAGGATTGGGGGCTTGGACAGGAAGCCAGGAGACCTCAAGTTTAATCAAGGATATACTGCTAATCGTGAGGTCTTGACTCCAACAGTAAAAGGAGCAGGGTAAGCCTGGAAACCCTTTCCACTCTGCCATGTGTGCAATTCCAATTAAAATTCTCTGGTTTTTTTTTTTCAGTTTATTTTTTTATTCATTTTAATGAGAAAAAAAGATAAAATAGCATGAAACAGTTTCAAAACAAGTTAGTAGAATGGTTACAATAATTAATAGCATGCATATTATTGTGTTCCTAGTAGTTATTCAGAGGACAAGATGCTGACCTGATATATCTTGTCTAAACAATATTAGTACAAGTTTTTATTCTCAATGAACTAAGACAAAGTAGCTGTATATCTGTCCTACCTCTCTTGTGTATTCATATATATATATATATTTTCTTTTTAAAGTTTCTAATACTGAGCTGGGCGTGGTGGCTCACGCCTGTAAACCCAGCACTCGGGAGGCTGAGGCAGGAGGATTGGTGCTAGTTCCAGGCCAGCCTCAACTGCATAGCGAGACCCTGTCTCAAAAAGACAATAAATAAATAAATAAATAAAGTTTCTAATACTAAGAGAAAATATCATACCATGTCTTATAAGTAGATTGTAAGTTAGCCGGGCATGGTGGCTCACGCCTGTAATCCCAGCACTTGGGAGGCTGAGGCAGGAGGATCGTTGTGAGTTCGAGACCAGCCTGGGCTACAAAAGTGAGCTCAAAGCCAGCCTGAACTGCACAGTAAGACCCTGTCTCAAAAAAAAAAAAAAAGCAGATTGTAAGTCAAAGATACAGTATGAATCATAAAACAAAAAGTATAATGAAACTATTCAGAAAATTAATTAAATATTAATTAACATTAAATTAAATATTTCAAAACAATATTCCAAATCAAATTGTGAGTCCAGCTTAGAGGCCAGAATGTTGTCTATCATATAGATGAATCTGTAATTAATTCAGAGTACTTGCATAGTACTTGAATAAGTTAATATGTGCAAATATATCAACTAAGAAAAAGTGTCCATGGTAGTAAAGAATTACTAAGAATAAAACATAACATAAATACTGGAATAGCAAGTATATGACCAGAAATTCTAATAGTTTGGGGATAGGATATCACACAAAGTCTTAGTATGTCATGGATGTGAACAGTGTCCATGACACTTACTGGTGGCCAGGTGTCACTTGTTGGACTGAGCTGCTGCTATTTCCTTGCTATCCGCCCTGTAGACCCAGACAGAATCATGACCCATAGGGTGCAGGAGAAGTCCATTTGTAGAATATGCTGATGGGCATATTCCGCTGCTGTATACAAAAGAATAGTTGAAAGACTGCTTTTGCATACCTCTTTTTCTCCTGTGTTTAACAGTTTGCCCTATTTGGTGGGTTCCTTCCATTCTCCTTCATGGAGTTGTGGTCATTTTGATCCTCCTCTAGAATATCTCTTAGTAAACTAGGCAGGGTTGGCTTTGTCATCATGAAATTCTTTAGTTCTTTGTCCTGGAAGTATTTCACTTCTCCATTGAACTTGAAAGAGAGTTTTGCAGGGTATATCAGTCTGGGCTGGAATTCGTTTTCTTGCATGCTCTTTTTTGACTTGGTGATTTGTAAAGAGAAATCTACTGTTACTATAATGAGTTTTCCTTCAAATGTGATCTGTTTCTTTTCTCTAGCGGCTTTTAGTATACTGTTCCTGTGCTGAATTTCTGGGATCTTGATTATTACATGTCTGGGTGTGGTTTTAATTGGGTTGATGTTATTTGGAGATCTATATGCTTCGGTTACCTGAATGCCAGGTTGCTTTCCCATATTTGGGAAGTTTTCTGCTATTACTTCTGCCCATATTCTTTTTATATCATTTGTGTGGACTCCTTCTTTCTCATTGATACCTATTAGTCTCATGTTGTTCATCTTTGCATCATCTCGCAGATGTCGGATTATTTTTCTTGCATCCTAGTTGTTTTTAAGAGATCTTTTCTTACCTCTTCACTAGCTGCAATGGTGTCTTTAAGGTCTGAAAGTCTATTTTCACTTTCATTGAAATGGTTTTTCCACCTTGTGGTTGAGGTACTAAGTTCCTGTATATCACTTTGAATCTGCTTCATATATCCTATTACTTTCCTATATTGCTCATTCAAGGATTCCATCATTTTTCTACTCTCCTCTATTTTTTATCAGTGTATTCTTCAGAAGCACTTAGTGCTTCTTTTATTATAGGTATTATTTCCTTTTTTAGTCCAGAAATTATTTCTGATCTGATTTCCTCTATACCTTTCTGCAGTTGTTTCTTTACATGAGATGCTGTTATTCCAGAGATTTCAGGTGTATGATTTCCAATTTCTTCTCTGCTATTGTCTCCTGTATTTGTTCTGGGCCTGAGAGCACATTTTGCCCCTTTTCTTTGCCATTTTGTGTAGCTGTGCCTTCTGACCCTTGGTGTAGAGCTTTGGTAGAGTTCTTACCTTAGCACCAGGTCTGGATCCACCAAGTTCAAACTTGTCCAAGTGGGTGTGGCTTGGGTCTGGCTGCTGAGCTCCACTTCCTCCTCCTGCAGCCCTTGGAGGTGAACCTGCTGTGCCACTCTGGCCAGATGTTCTGCTCCTGGACTGAGGGTGGGTCTTGCCTGGCAAGACAATAGCTCCTGGATCTGGGGGGGCCTTGTCTCTAGTCTCTCTGCAGACAGTTCTGCGGCAATTTTCCACACTGGGCCAGTCTGATGAAGTTTCACTCTCATGCCAGGCCTGGTTGCTGGGTCGAATGAGTCTCTGGTGGGCTCCAAAATTCTCTGTTTAAAATGCAGATAAATTCCCTGAAAGGAGGGAAGCGTCACTGGACTGTTGTTCATTGCCCTGGGTTCCTCCACCTCCTTGGCTTCCACCCTTTTACAAGGTACGAGTGACTTTAAAAAGTAATAAGGGGGCCGGGCGTGGTGGCGTACGCCTGTAATCCCAGCACTCGGGAGGCTGAGGCAGGAGGATCGGTGTGAGTTCGAGACCAGCCTGGGCTACAAAAGTGAGCTCAAGGCCAGCCTGAACTGCATAGTGAGACCCTGTCTCAAAAAGACAAAAAAAAAAAAAAAAAAAAAAAAAAAAAAAAAAAAAAAAAAAAAAGTAATAAGGGGTTAAAGCTGTAAGGAAGGGACTCCTTTGAGGGAGGAATGGAATCTGCTGCGAGCTCAGCCTAGACCATGGGATGTGCCCCAGGGCAGAGGCCCCAAAAGGAAAGCGAAATGAGCAGGTACAGAGCGCTGAATTTTCCTATTCCACACTTTTCCTTTGGCTGAGCTGTAAGAGAAACTGTAAGCCATCTGGCCTGATATGAGCTTTTAAGACCAGATAGTCACTACATGATACATAACTACAGTTACAATAGCCTAAGAATCTCTAACCCTGGCACCTGTCACAACATGACACTCATGGATGCAGGGCTGGAAGAGGTCAAGAGGGAAAGAAAGGAAATGCCAAACAGATGCCTGTACTGAGCATCTGCTCGGGGCTGGCACCACACACGTGTGATGGGGCTCGTCACGCAGACAATGTCAACCTCTCAAAGATATCAGCCATCCCCTTTCTGGAATGTTGGCAAACACAGATCAGGCACCCTGAGACTCAGAAAAAGGTTACTTGGCCCACATCGCCCAGCCAGTCCTGGACTGAAATCTCCATCCAGGGCACCAAAACCATGTACCCTTTCCACAATGGCCACCAAAATGAGTCTTAGCTTTCCATTCCGGTGGTAAGCCAGGTAGTAATAGCAACTGACACTCAGTGAGGGCTTACAACGTACCAACCACTGTGCTGAGTTTCACCAACTTATCACAGCACTTAATCTCCCCTCTGATGCTATTTTTTAAAATGCTAATACTGTCCTCACTCTCTGCTAAGGAGCCGTAGGGTGAATCGTTTGCCTGAGGACCCATAGGAAGCGAGCAAAGATTTAACCCAGAAAAACTGACACCAACATCAGAATCTTAACCAGTACACATAAATGAAGTTATTTTGCTTCAGTCACCCATAAATAAAATCTTACTATTGCTCAGAGTATTAAAAGGGATGAAGACAGAATTTTAACTGCAATCCAGGCTGTTGACATGCCCAGGAGTGGGTTTTGGACAGCAGCTTAGGACTAGCATGGGCCAGGCATCTTCAGAGGGAAGACCAGCCTCCAAATGGCTTTGTAATGGCATCAAGGACCATGTGTTGTACTTGGTCAATCATTGCATCAAAACTGAATCTCTGATGTTCTTAGGGAGCATGGGTCTATGTTGGTCATCCCAGGAACACACAGCTCCCACAGACTGTGCCATCCTACAGGACCAGCACCCTCGCCCTCTCTACTCCAGACCTGGAAAATGTTCCTGGCATCTCTGCAGAAACGAGAAACTGGAGCAAGCGGACAGAGAGGAAAGGAAGGGGGAGGGAGGACTCGATGTTTATGCACATGCGATGCTGCAGAAGGCTGAGCTTGTGAAAGAACATACTTCCAAAACTGGAACCAAAACACACTTCACAAACTCTTTTGGCCCTGTCAAGGAATAGCTGTCAAAGAACGTGTCCTGAGGACCACTGTTCACAAGCTTGTCCTCTGCCTAACTCACAGAAGTGACTTTTTGGTTACCCAGGTTGCAAAAGCCCAAGCAGTTCCCTGAGTCTTTAGGACAAGATTTAAAGAGAAAAGCCTGCAGGGATATAAAATTTTAGTATTAAGAAAGACAAACACAGCTGAGAGGCTGTTCAGATTGAGAGATGAAGGACATAGCCCTCGAGGCTGTACAAGAAGAGTCCCAGGGATCTTCAGGTGCCTCTGGGCTGGGGCTAAGGAGGTGGAATTCCCACACAGGATACAGTTAGAATACAGAGTGGATATTAGATACAGTGTCCTACGAGCTACACCTGAAAGTGGCATTGTACCAGAAAACTGAATGTAAATGGACAGTGGCCAAGCCATAGCTAGGAATGAACTTGGACCCTCAAACTGCAACCGCTTACAAGGAAACCAGCCCTTCCCTATGTTGACCTGTCCAGGAGGTCATCCTGCGATCATCCAAACTCAGAGGGAGCCAGATTGCCACCTGTGATGACAACACATGAAACAGAAGGACAACTTCGTGTGGCTGGGCCCCAAAGGGTCGGTCAGGGCTTGCTCATGAAGAGAAAGCCAGGCGCATGTCCCTCACCGGTCCTCCGGGATGCCCGCCCAGCTCCTGACGAGCCCCGTGTGGTTTCCGTTGCCCAGCTCCGGCAGGCACACCCGGGCGTCTCAGTTTCCCGCCGTGGAGCCTCAGCCCACAGAGGCTGAGTAGCCGCTGGGATACAAGAGCTAGCGGGCAGCCGGGCCTTGCCGCCAGACTCAGCACGGGCAGCCTTCACCCTGTCAGTCAGTCTCATTCATGTCACTCTCGGTTTAGAGGGGAAGGCTCTGCCCTTTGTCCTCAAAGGAATCAGAAAATAAGGAGCCCGCAAGGCAGCTGCTGAGGGGCAAGAAGCGATAGCTACTGAATCTGGGTAAACAGTATCAGACCTCCTGGGACTCTTCTTGCGATTCTTTTGAAATTATTTCAAAAGGAAGAGGGTTTTGTAAGTAGCCCCAGCTGCTTGCTCCCATACTGACCAGACACCCCACACCTGTTCACCTAAGACCTCGGTTGACAGAGCTGGCGGGGTGGTGTCTGTCTGTGCCACTTTATCTGTCCCCTCGCCCCGCAGAGCCACAGCACAGGGAGTGGGACCCCCTCAGCCCAGCCCCCAGAGAACCCTCCCCAGTATCTGCCTAGCCCTCCGTGGCAGTTGGATCATTTTCATCATTGAATGAACAGAGGTCCCGGTGGGTTTGAAGACCCACTCCCCTCCCCTCGGGGCTGCACCCCTGGCACTGTTCTCCTTGTCAGCCTCCCCTGCGTCCTGGGCCACGTGACACAAGTGGCTCAGGCCTGGGTATTGCACGATGTTTGGAGAGTGACCATCTGTTTCTTAAGGCTAAGCTAAGTTCTCAGAACTGGCTGGACCTGACGGTGCCCTTGGAGCTGTTGTCTGTGACAGTTCCCCACCTTGCCTCCCCTCTGGCTCTTCTTTCTTCCCCGCAGCCCGCAGGGTGTCCCCTTATTGCCAAGCCTCCCTTACCCCTCACCACAGCAGTTCTTGACCTTGGCTGTACCTCGGAATCATCTAAGAAGTTTTAGAAAAACAGCACTGCCAAATCCAGAAGCCTGGACACTCACTCACTTGATCCAAGGCAGAGCCTCGCATGTGTGCGTACTTGTGTTTGTGTGTTTGTAATTTTTATTTTTAAACTCCTTTGCAGGTTCCTGTATGCAATTAGATTATAGTGTGAGCAACCAAGATTGAGGATCACTGCCCTAACACATCGTAAGAAATATACTTCTCAAGTATTTAAAGATAAAGAGGCAGGTTGCCTACCCCGTAACCCTCAAAACAGTTCAGAAAATGCATATGTGTATACAAGCAGAGCAGGACAAGGGCATCTAGAGTACTCTTCCTTTTTGAGTTTTCATCTGTCTGGTTAATTCCAAGAGAACCCTGCCTCCTTCTCCCAGACTCCATCTCGCTGAAGCCCTCCACACACAGGTGATTTCCCTGAAGTGGCCACGATTCCTTTGACCTTTGCAAAAGCGATGCGTTTGAAAGGCTTTCTCAACAGCAAGTGAGGGAAAGGTAAGCCCTGCAAAACCTGCTCTAGCCAACAGCAATCAGAGGCAACCGCCACAACTTCCTATAAATAAACCACCCTGCCTGGGTCACAGGGCACACCGCCCAAGCGCCTGGAAGAGCAGGTGACTGTACGAGGAGGCGCAAGACAGAAAGCAACAGATTGTCCTCCAGATGCAGTCATCTGACACTAACAATTCCTGGGGCAGGGAGATGATGAAACGGCCTCGGACGGACTGCAGCAGGTGGTGGCCTTGCCGAGTGGGCGTAGAGGTGAACACAGAGAGGGACCACGGAGACCCAGCACCAGGAAGTCCAGGGACAGATCTATGGCTAGCGTTCAGGACAGGGGACCTCGGAGACCCTGGGGAAAGTGTGCGTTTGCCCACTGCCCAGTCTGCCTAAGAGGCATGGGTGGGGAGGGGTATCCAGGAACCACTCGCCTCTTTCCAGTCCCCAGCTTGGCTCGAGCAAATCAGCATCTTTCGATAGGGTCCAGACATTGGCACTTTTAAAGCTCCTTGGGCAATGGAAGCGGTACCCATCTAACTCGGAACAGACCCTCCATAGGGAACCCTCTTACCTCAGCAGCAAGGCTGGGCTGGGTGCACCTGGCATCCTGGCCAGAGTTCTAATACTCCGTCACTTCCCTGTCTCCCTCCACTAGCTCTTCCTTCTTCTTTTCTCACGCCCTTTCCCTCTTACACACACACACACACACACACACACACACACACACACCCCAAATAATCCTAGCAGAGTAAACCTGCTTAATCCATTAAAGTTTCTTATATATGAGTCATTTTCTTAATTATAGCCTGAGGTGCAGGCAGCGTGTACAGTGTACCTCCTTTAACCTGGAACAGGAGGAAGCCGTGCTGTTGAGCAGAAAATCCAGCTCAGTACCATACGCGCACCGACCAGCTAGAGAGTGGACGCATTCATTCAGCCCAAACAATTAACAGGAACTGACTCCCTGAAGCTGGCTTGTCTCCTGGGACAGGTTCAAATCTTGACTCCCACAGTTGAGGCCTGTGTGACTTTAAATAAATAACTCGAAACTTTTCTTCCAGCCTCAGTTTCTGTGCGAAGCAAATGGGGATACCGTTAATGTCTGACTCATAAAGCTGCTAGGGAGTGAAGGACAGAGTGCCTCACAACTCAAAGTGCCTGAACAATGGCGAGTGTCCACTGAATGGCAGTCACATCTGCAGACCGAACTTGTCTCACATGTCCCCCAGAGTCCAACACGAGCATCTGAAACATATTTTCTTCTTAATGTATTTGGTACAGGGTCTCACTACATAGATTGGACTCGTAGTGATCCTCCTGTTTTCAGCCTCCCCAGCACTGGGATTACAGGCATGGGCCACCATGTCCGATCTTAAAACACATTTTCTAAGCAGTGACAACTGTTAGCAAAACTGGCCCCCAGGCAAGACAGGCACCACTCTGAGGTTTGCTGCCAAAGTTTTAGTGTCCTATCTGGGTGACCCTGCACCTCCATTTCTGACCTGTTCTCTCCTGAAAAGGACCGGCCATGAAGCTTCAACCTTTGGTTCACTGTTATGGTTTATGTCTAGTTGTCCCCACAGAGCCTCATGAAATCATGGAGCGGGGACTTCTAGAGTTTGAGACTTGACTCATGAGTCACTGGGATTATGTGTTTTAGTACTGATGGGATTATGGGTCTGAGTCCTTCTGGGATTATGGGTGTGGCCTAAGGTGGATAGGCTGAGGCAGAGAGCCTGAATGTCATATAGACAGAGATAGACTCATGCTGTTGCTCTCTGTTCCCCTGGTTGTTCTGTTGCCCCTGTCGCCATTTTGTTGCTGTTCTGCCACTACGAACTGCTGGCCTCTGCATTGTGCCACTCTGCCTTGGATCTAGCTGAGTATGGACTGAAACCTTGAGTAACTGTGAGCTGCATAAACCTTTCCTTCCTTCCTTTTGGATGTTGGGCATTTGTCCCAGCAACGAGAGAAGAGTAACCAAGGCAGTTCATCTATTTCATTTTTCGCTTTTACAACAGGACACAAAACAAAGCAGGAGGCGTGAGTGCTGAGACTGTTTTTAGGAACCACACCAAGCTGCCACCCTCCACTCCCTGGAGCCCTCGAGATGCCACGGACCTCACAGGAAGCCCACAGGCCTGAATGATGTCAGCATCTCCTGCATGGCTGGCTGCAAAGGTCAGGGTAGCCCTGATCCCAGGCTCTGAGAGGCTGGCTGCTGTGTTTGCCTCAGTCCACGCGGCTCTGGTGATTCTGACATGGGGTATTCTGACACAGGTGGCTGTGCAGCCACTCTGGGAGAAACTCGGGTCTTGAGGGATGATAAACACCGAGAACTCTCAGAAACACCATGGGACTGTGGAAAGAATGCGGCTTCTGACATCAGACATAGTTTAGCTTTGAGTCACTTAAGCCTAGCATCCGTTTCTTCACTTGTATAACCAGAGCAAAGACACCCAGCTCCCAGGATTATGGAGATTAAATGTGAATATTTGCAAGGCCCCAGAGGCTGACTCAGCACCGTGCATTGGCTATGCCAGAATGTCCACCAGCAGTGTGGGCACAGACGTCCCCAGACCAAGGTACAGAAACAGTCGGAAAGAGCTGGCTGGGAGCGAATACAGGGCCACCAGGTGAAATGAGTTACGACAGGCCACACAGCCCTTGTCCTGCCGAACGGAAGCTTCGTTCTCACCTGCGCTGGGGCTTCCTGCTGTCCCTCATGCTACTGCCGCTCTACGCTCACCTCACACACTCTCCTCTGCTCAGAGCGGCTTCGGGTCTCAGCCCTTTTCTGTGCCCGAGTATGAACCGCAGCCTTGCCAAGCAGCAGGCCGCCGCCGCAGCATAATCTTCTAAGATGCACAGAATCGCTAAGATCTCGGTGCCAGCTCTTTCCGCAGTGGTCCCCAGAAGCCTCCAAAGACGCATGACATGAGTGTGAAGTGGCTTGCATGGTCCTCAGGCCCAGACACGTTGCGCTTTTCTTGTTCCTGCGGTGAATCTTTGCCTATGTGGACTGATACCTGTTGGTGACCGATGTTCTAGCCTTTTTCAGGGAGCCAGTTACAGCATTTCGATTCTTCATTCTTCCTGTGTACTCCTTCGGGGCCTGAGCTGCATAATGGCGTGCTTTGGTCGGGTTCTTCTTCAAGGGTGAAGTTAGATTCATCCTCCAACAGCCTGCTCAAAAGAACCTTCCAAGAGCCCCCTACTGAAGCAAATGACTCGGCTTTGCTGTTACCCTCAGCTCCTCAAGGCCTAAAATTGGCACTGGCTCCCTTTGTAGTCCCACACATACACCCTGCCAGTAGTGGATGAATTTCAACCTCATAACCCCAACCTTGACATGCATGGGCCTTGGATCCTCGAGACCCAAACTACCCTCTTACTAACTTATCTATGGCCTCTGAGCATGCATAAAGCACCAGGAAGAGGCAACTGCTATCTGGTTTGGGGAGCAGGGATATAAACAATGCGACATTTACATGCCCAAGACATTCCCCTCACTCTCAGGGAGTCCGGGCAGCTTAGGCTCGAAATGGGAAAAAGTGGAAGCAGGCCTCGCTGGCACACACTTGCGGAGAGAGCATGCTGTCGCCCTCACGCTCCTGCTGTTGCTGGCGGCTGCGAGGCCTCGCCCAACCCAACAAGTGGAGTAGCTCTGAGTCCCGCCGAGGACCTGCCCTCTGAGTGGGCGTCTCTTTGTGCTTGCCACTTCTCCGCTAGCCCACGGCTCGCCAAAGCCCCCAACCCAGCGTGGTCTGCAGAAACTATCAACATCAACTACATTCGGAGCTGCTGTAGCCTTCAGCCGCCAAGACTCAGATCCTTGCGTGAACCAACAACAGAAGCTGAGCATACCAAGGTGAACAAGGTGGACTCAGGGTTACAGGCCAGGACTGACCGTGTGCTAAGGACGCCAGACAAGGCACAAGGAAGTAACTCCAGGGCACTGAAGGGAAGCGCCTCCTCTGAGAAGGCTCAGAGGAGTAGACAGTATTGGAAGGGTATCTACAAGGCCTTCATTCCAGTACGAGGAAAGGTTGGAAAAGACTTCTGCTTAGTCAGGCCCAGTGGGATCCACCTCTAATCTCAGCACTTGGGGTACTGAGGCAGAAGGACCACTTGAGCCAGGAGCTGGAGCCCAGCCTAGAACATAGCCAAACCCTGCCTCCAATGAGTGAGTGAATACAAAATTGAATTGATGAATTACTACATGAATGAATGAATGAATTAATGAACAGAGAGAGTCAAGATTTGGTGAGAGAATGTGGGCTCAGTCTCAGGCCCTATACACTCGCTCTGCTATACACTTTGACACTGTGTCAAAGCAAATACACTGAGGGTGACTTTGGCCTTGCAGGATGAGAAGGAGAGTGAACAATAACCAAGGTTCCTCACAAAAGGGAGAAGTCAGAGGCTGGGGAGATAGCTCAGCAGCATAAGCACCTGCCCGGCAAGTGCAAGGTCCTGAGTTTGTTCCCTAGTACTGGAAAAAAAAAAAAAAAGGAAAAGACATGTCAGACAGAGAAGCACAGACCAAGACCAAAAGCTGATGAAGAGCTTGATTCTGATTACAGGCATCCATTTACCTATAAAAGCCTCAAGTTGATCTTTTTTATGGCTGAGTAATACTCCATTGTGTAAGAATACCACATGTTTTTTTATCCATTCCTCAGTTGATGGGCATTTGGGTTTCTCCAGGATGTAGCTGTGACAAATTGTGCTGCTATCAACATAGCTGTACATGTATTGCAGTGCCATGATGCTTTCAGTCCTTCTGGGAAAATACCCAGCAGGGTAATAGCTAGGATGAATGAGACCCCCAATCCCGAGCTGTCTGAGAAAGCTCCATGCTGATTTCAACAGTGGCTGTGCCAGTCTGCACCCCTCTCAACAGTGGAGAAGGGTTCCCCTTTCCAAACAGTGTCTCCAGCATTTGTTGTTGGTTGACATCTTGTGACAGGAATTTCAGTGTTGTTTGTTTACATTTCTCTAGTGACTAATGATGTTGAACCTTTTTTCATATATTCATTTACTACTTGTATTTCTTCCTCTGAGAAGCATATATTCATCTCAGATGCCCATTTTTGGATTGGATCTTTGAATTTTGGGGTCTTTACCTCTTGCATTCTGCATATGCTCTAGATAGAAGTGCTTTGTCTGGCTGTCTGAGGGACAGCCAGCTACATTGTTTTCCCAATTCGTGGGTTGTCTTTTTACTCCGTTGGTGATGCTTTTGATGTGAGGAAACTTTTCAAGAAAAAAAGATGAGATCTAGTTGTTGATTCTTTGGAATATTGTCCTTGCAGTTTGGTTTTTGTTCATAAACTCTCTACCTAACCCTATGTCTTCAGGATTTCTATGTACTTTCTCCTCCAGTAGATTTAGCATTTCTGGTTTAATATTTAAATCTTTGGGTCTAGCTTCAGTCTTCAGCAAATGGAGAGCCAGCTTTTCCAGGAGCATTTATTAAAGAGGCTATCTTCCTGCCAGTGAACATGTTTGGCCCCTCTGTCAAAGATAGGGTGGCTGAGTGTGCTTGGAATTGCGTCTGCATCTTCTAATCTGGTCCACTGATCCTCTAGTCTGCTCATGTTTGCCCACAGCATGCTGATCTTATCACAAAGCTTTGGAGTATAATTTCAAGTCAGGGTTTGTGATGTGTCCTGCCTGTCCTCAGTTGCCCAAGATTGTTTTTGTTGTTCTAGGTCTCTGCTGGTTCCAGATGACATTTCAGTATACTTCTTCTAGATTTATGAGATACACTAATGGTATCTTAATCAGGATTTTAATGAACCTATATAACAATTTAGGGAGTATGGCCATTTTCACAATATTGGTTCTTCCTGTCCGTGAGCAAGGAATATCTTGAATCCTCTCAAAAGCACAGGCTGAAAGTCAGCCATTTACAAGATAAACTAAGCTCTCAACCTACTCCAAGTCTCCTAGAATTCACAAATGAAAAGATAAAGTCACCCTAACAAATAGTATGATTTGAGCAAGGAAAGGGTTTCCTAACTCTACCCCAAAAATAACACCTCCCACTCCTAGCATGTGCTATAAAAATCTGCACCCTGTAAGATGGCACTGTCTCCTCGGTGGTCTGTCAGGATCCTCTTGGAAAGTCTGGTCCTCTGGGCAGCCATGTTCCCCTACGCACAGCATCCTGATGTCCAAGAGTTCCTGCCCAGGTGTTGGGGCAGTGGGGGAATCTGAAGTGAGTAGGTGTGGTCATATACCTCAATGCAGGCCAGCATGGCAAAGGAGAAAGACTTCACAGTGCTGCAGCGAGGAAAAGCATAGCCTCCTCTTTCTTACATGCAGGCTACAAGCCTATTTCTGGGTGCCTCCCACACCAAGGGCACGTCTTTCCTTTTCAGTAAGCCCATCACACACACCCAGAATAAGGCTAAGCCAAACAGTAGACTAATCTAGTGTCACACGCTCAGGATCCGGTCATCCCCAAAGCCCCACCTATCAGCACATGAGACTTTGAGGGGTTATCTAGACATAAGATGTAACATCCCACCCCTGGCCCCCGAAATATTTGTGCACATTCCTTTATGCAAAATCTATTTAGTCCATGTCTAAGAATTGCCAATGTCCTAAAAGTTTCAGCATTGCTGAAAAGTTGTAGTCCAAATTCTTTGAGATTTACAGCCAACTATTAGCTGCAAGTTTCTGTAAAAATGAAAACAAAATAAAACATTTCCAACATACCATTATACAAGATAAACTTTCCCATTCCAAATGGTAGAAACAAGGGAACAGAAAGCAACGGGGGGTGGTGAGATAGCTTAGTGGTCTGAAGTGCCTGTTTAGGCATGCTTAGGAAAGCACAGGGACCACAGTTCCGTCCCTGGCACCACAGGCTGTGCCAGCCCTGCCCCCAGGGCAAGCTGAGTCAGCCACAAAAGGGAGAAGGTACTAGGACCAAGGCAAAATGGAAGTCCAGCAGGGCAGACATCAAATTCAAGGAAAGAAAGAAAGAAAGAAAGGCCAGGGAAATATGATAAAATGTTGTCCAGCAAAGGCAAGCCATATGCCTTTGTACTACGTGTACAACACAGATGGTGACCTCAGACAATGAAAGAAAAATCTCTATATTAGAACAGAAGTTGGCAGCCCAAACCCCACCGCTGGGAGCTGAGCCTGCGCACCCGCTGCGGGTAAGCCCCTGCGCCCCTCTGCCCCGCCTCTGCGTTCCCGAGACTAACTTCCTGTCCCAGCCCAGCCCAAACCCCACTGCTGGAAGCTGAGCCTGCGCGCCGGCTGGGTCAGGATCCTTGGCCTGCCTTCCCTTTCCCCCGCACCCCCCCCCCTTTTTTTTTTTTTTTT
>PVJA010031014.1:6574-25414 GCA_004027025.1 Myocastor coypus | reverse complement strand
TGTTTGTATCTAGTTGTCCCCACAAAGCCTCATGCAGTCATGGGGTGGGACTTCTAGAGTTTGAGATTAACTCATGATCCACTGGGACTATAGGTCTTAGTACTGCTGGGTATGAGTGCTACACTCAACCTGGGACTGACAGCCTGAATGTAAGACAGACAAACAAGACACTCTGCTGCCACTGTTGCTCTTACTTCTCCTGCTTTTTTTTTTTTTTGGTCTTTCTGAGACAGGGTCTCATTGTGCAGTTCAGGCTGGCCTTGAGCTCACTTTTGTAGCCCAGGCTGGTCTTGAACTTGCACCGATCCTCCTGCCTCAGCCTCCCAAGTGCTGGGATTACAGGCGTGTGCTACCATGCCCAGCTTCTCCTGCTCTTTGCCACCTCAGGAACTGATGCTCTCTGCCCTGTGCCTCTCTGCCTTGAAGCCAGCCAGAGCATGGACTGAAGCCTCTAGTAACTGTGAGCCAAATAAATCTTTCCTTCCTTCTTTTTGGGTATCCGATATAGGTGTTTGTCTCAGCAATGAGAGAAAACTAACTGAGACTATGACCAAGATAGATTTCAGGGGAGTAAGGTTCATCTCCGCAATTCAGTATCCTTCTGGTTCATGCTGGAGACTTAACACAAAGCCTCCCCACTTATCACCAATTTTTAAAATTTTTTATTTTGAGGGGCTGGGAATGTGGCCTAGTAGCAGAGCTCTCCTTAAATGCAAAACACCCTGGGTTCCATCTTTTAATACCACACACACATTAATGACTAAACTTTTAAAAAACTACAATTTTTTTTGGTGGGACCAGGGTTCGAACTCATGACCTTGCACTTGCCCAGCAGGCACTTGTGCCTCAGAGCTATCTCCCCAGCCCCAAAACTACAATGTTTTACTTTCTAATTTTTTTTTTTTTTTTTTTTTTGTCTTTTTGAGACAGGGTCTCGCTATGCAGTTGAGGCTGGTCCTGCGCTCACTTCTGTAGCCCAGGCTGGTCTCGAAATCGCACCAACCCTCCTGCCTCAGCCTCCCAAGTGCTGGGATTACAGGCGTGAGCCACCACGCCCGGCTAATTTTTTTTTTTTATTATTATTTTTATTCTTGTTTCAGAACCTTTGTTTGTTTATTCACTCATTTTTACGGCCGGCTCAGCCCGCCCCGAGGGCAGGGCTGGCGCAGCATGTGGTGCCCGGGATCAGACCGCGGTCCCTGAAGCCACCCAAGCTTCCCCAAGCAGGCGCTTTAGACCACTGAGCCATACCGCCGGGCCCTACAATGTTTTACTTTCAAACATCTGAAGGACTTAGCTTTTGCAGGCAGGAGATATAGACATAGTTCTGTGGCCCAAGTGCCTGCCTGGCATGCATAAGATCCCGAGTTCAATTTCCTAGCAAAAAAAGGCTTTTGGAATTAAGTATTTCTGTAGGATCTTGTAGGAATTAGAAGACCTTCAAGGTGATTATCGTTTCTCAAAAAAAAACAGGAGTCTGAGGGCTTAGCTCAGTGATACAGCACCTGCCTGGCAAGTGAGATTTTCAATTCCAGATAACCTATCCCCCCAAAATTAAGGAAAGAAAAAAGAAATAAACTGAAATGAATGTAATTAGAAAACCAAGACTCTAAGGAAGGAGCTCATAGGCAAGCACTATGGCATACTTAACCAATGTCACAAAGAAAATCCTTTATAAACACTGCTAGGTCTATTCACATTAGAAATAGATGTGCTACCATGTAAAATTCATATTCAAGCTTGAAGGCTTTTACTATATGCAAAACTATGATACTGGTTAAGTTACTATTACAACAAACCATATTTTTCGACTATCTGGAAATATAAGAGTCTACACATGATTTACATTATATATTTCCACTGGCTAGCACTTGTTCGGATTAAAGCAACGTAATAGGTACCTGCTATCTATCAAATGTAAACAAAATGGAACCTTTTTTGGATCTTATACAAACATTTAAGAAGATGAGTGTTGTGCAGCTCTGTAGTAAGTAGAGCAAGGCCTGGTCTCCCGCCCTAGAACCAAGGTAAAATAAAACCATTACTAAACATCTTTCAACTACATGAACTGAGTGTTTAGTAAATAAGACTGGGTGACATGTACCTGTAATCCTGCTCAGGAAGCTGAGGTTCAAAGCCAGCCTAGGCAATTTAGTGAGGCCATCTCAAAAACAAAGAGGACAGGGGTTCAACCCCCAAGTGGTCCTGCCATCATCATCCACCTGTCCATGTGGCCAGCTGTCTGTCCCTCCTCTGCCCATCCCCCCACAGAAGTCTGGAATTTGCTGTAAAATAAACTAGTTTTGGTCCCTCTTGCCTACTAAGGCTTTCATTTTTCATAAAAACGTCTGCTCAATATAGGATGGGGACAGTAGCTCCATGAATCCAGGTCCCAGTCCAAACTGTGTCCTTAACCAATTGTTTTCTCCCAGACTCCATTTTCTCATCAGGTTAACATACACAAACGAGAGATAAACACTTCTGTCCTAAGCCTTGATCTCTCAGCTGTACAACAACTTGTGTCTGCTAACTTCCTCTTAAATCATGTCTTAAACATTTTAGTTAAGTGAACTTTAATAACATACCACTAAAAGAAAACCTAAGTTACTTGTCAATTTTAATTTTTTATTTCTTTCTGTCTTTTTGAGACAGGGTCTCGCTATGCACTTCAGGCTGGCCTTGAGCTCATTTTTGTAGCCTAGGCTGGTCTGGAACTCACACTGATCCTCCTACCTCGGCCTCCCAAGTGGTGGGATTACAGGCGTGTGCCACCACCCCCAGCTTAAAAATAATTTTAAAAACACTACAAAAGGGAGAAAAAAACACTACAAAAGGGACCAGGGAGATAGCTCAGGAGCACAAGTGCCTGCCTGGCAAGGGCAAGGTCCTGAGTTCAATCCCCAGTTCAAAAAAAAATAATAATAATAATACAAAAAAGCTACTATGAAGCAGGGCGTGGTGGCGCACACCTGTAATCCCAGCACTTGGGAGGCTGAGGCAGGATTGCTTTGAGTTCCAGACCATCCTGGGCTACAAAAGTGAGCTCAAGGCCCGCCTGAACTGCATAACAAGACCATGTCTCAAAACACACACACAAAAAAAGCTACTGTGAGCTGAACGCGGTGGCACACACCTGTAACCCGAGCACTTGGCCGAGGCTGGAGGATGGATGTGAGTTTGAAACCAGTCTGGGCTACAACAGCTGGGCAGCCTGAACTGCATAGGGAGATCTTGTCTCAAAAAGGAAAAAAAAAAAAAAAAGTACTGTGTTAGAAATGCTGTGCACTGTGGAAGCATTTGCCTAGTGTACAGGAGACCCTGGGCTGGATTCACAAGACAAATGATGGACTTGCTTTGAAAGTAATCAATATTGACCACTAGTCTAAATTTAACTTAAAGACATTTTAAAAGTTTCTAGAAATAGTCTAGGCCTGGAGTTATAGCTCAGAGGCATAAGCACCTGCCTGGCAAACACAAGGTCCTGAGTTCAATCCCTGAAGCAAAGAATGATAAAATTAGTACTCAGAGCCTTTTTCGCATACCCTAACCTCTACTTTCGTTTACAAAAACGGAGATAATCACGTTCTTATTAAAATATAAAAAAGCTAGACTAACACTTTTAAAAATCAAAAAGTTACATAAGATGGCACTGTGGCGATGATTTTGTGAACGAATGGTGGAAACAGCCTCATCACGGGAGAGGACACGCAAGCTTGCGCTCCACACACCAAGTAGTAAGTAGCTACGGCCAAATAAAAAGTCAGGCCAGGAGTTCCGCGCAGCTACTCTCACTCCAGCGAGTGCGGGCACGCGCGGCACCACGAGGAAAAAAAGGGCCGCGGAAGTCGAGCTCGAAGGGCGGGCGCAGAGGCGGGGCACTCAGCCTTTGGCTAGGCGGGCGCTCGGCCACGTGGGCGCACCGTTTCCCTGGGGGCCCAGCGCCGGCCTCACGAGGCTGGGGGTGGGGTGGGGGGAGGCATCCACCACCTGAACGGCCGCTATACGAGCTGGCCGCTATCTCAAACCCAGAATCAACTCCCACCCCCCGACCCTGCACAAAGATCACGCTTTTCCGACCGAAAACGCGCGGTCTCAACATGCGGCTGAGTCTTCACTCTGCCCGGGGTGTAATACTCGACCTACGTTCTCGCTTTCTTGAGCCTAAACACCAATTCCGCAGTTCAAACACGAGGGCCCAGTCCAGTCTACGCGGGTTTTGGTGCCCGAACTTGGATCCTGCCTGCCTGAGCCCAAACGCTAGTTCCTCGGTCCTACCATGAGAATATAGTACCTCCCCATTCCGGGTGCGGACTCCAAACTCGGATTGCGCCTGAGCCCAAAAGCTAGGCCTGCTGTTACACCACGAGGACCTAGTACCTCTCCAACATGGGAGTGGACTTCGAGTTCATATCCCGCCTCCTTGGCCCAGGATTCCACTCTAGTGAGAACCTTAGCCCCCGAGGGTGTCTGACCTGGGGCTCTGCGCTCCCGTCTCACTCCGGAGTTAGCGTCTCGGTCGTCCCTCGAAGCACCTAGAGGGTGGAACGCGGAGGACTTGGCAGTTGCTGTACAGGCCGTTGGGGCTTGTTTACTGTCACCATGGAAACCCCGGCAGCGCGCGGGCGGAGCATCCGCGAGGCGGAGTCAGCGCGCGGCAGCACCGGCCACAGCTCCCGCCCGTCGAGCGCATGAGACGCTTCCGGAAGAAGCCCTCCTGCTCTCTTTGCGCCCACCCCTGACTCAGCCCCGCACTCTGCACTCGGAAGAGCAGTCCCAGCAGTCCCGGTCCCCTACCCACCACCAGGGCCAGCGTAACCACGACTGGCATCCCCTGAACCCCACCTTCCTCACGAAGACACAGCACAGGGCTGCTTCCAAGACGGAGCCGGAAGGACGCAAGGACGGCGGGGGGCGGAGCTTTAGCGGCGGAAGTCTGTGGGCGGAATCAGGACAGCCCCATCGTGACGCGACCAGTGATCGTCAGGGGATTGGTCACCCGCGGCCCGTGGAAGGAGGGGTCGGAGGGCGTGGCACAGACCCTGGCACGGGGCAACTTCGCGGGCCCTGTGGGGGAAGGGAGGTTTGAAGGGCGCACTACCCGGAACTGAGGCTTCCGGGTGCGACTGAAAAAAAAAAAATAGCCCCAGATCTTGGAGCGTGAGGACTGGCTGGCTCGGGAATGGGACGTCCTGAGTACCGATGCTGGGGAGACACCATCTGGTGGCCTCATGGGCGCATAGTGCCAAGGCGGCGAGTCTGGCTCCGGTCTAGCCTTTGGGAACAGCGCAGCTGGCCAATGTCAACTCCGGTCCGCGCTCAGTTCCAGATTTGTGTCTGGGGCTTGGTGGTCTGGGGCTTGGTGGGTTTTTTTGGTTTTTGTTAGAATCAGCTTAAACTTTATTTATATTATGGCCGGCTCAGCCAGCCCTGGGGGTGGTGCTGGGGATGGAACTGTGGTGTCTGAAGTTGCCTAAGCAGGCGCTGAGTTATCTCGCTGGCCCCTGGTCCTTTTTTTTTTAATATTGAGACTTAACCAATGATTCATAGTTACAAAGAATGTTAACTAAATTAAGCAGTGGTGGTGTATGCTTAGGAGCACTCTGGGAGGATTGCAAATTCAGGCACAGCCTGGGCAATTATTAGACCATATCTCAATTTTTTTTTTTTTTTTGTCTTTTTGAGACAGGGTCTCGCTGTACAGTTCAGGCTGGCCCTGAGCTCACTTTTGTAACCCAGGCTGGTCATGAACTGTCACCGATCCTCCTGCCTCAGCCTCCCGAGTGCTGGGATTACAAGCGTGCGCCACCACGCCCGGCTCATATCTCAAATTTTAAAAATATGGAACGTGCCTGTAATCCCAGCACTCAGGAGACTGACAAGAGGATCATCCAAAGTTCGAGGCTAGTCTGGGCTGCATAGTCAGTTCAAAATGAGCCTGAACTGCATAACAACACCTCGTCTTTAAGTAAGTAAGTAAATAAATAAATAAATAAATACATAAATAAATAAAAATAAAAGTGGGCTGGGGAGATAGCTCAGTACAATAAGCGCTTGCCTAGCAAGTGCAGTGGTCTGAGTTTGATGCCCAGTTCCGCAAGATAAATAAATAAATAAATATGACAGAAAACATTAGGTCAAGCTTGGCTTTCCAGAAACAAAAACATGTTAACTGATGAAAGTTATACAAGAACTTGTGAAGCCGGGCGTGGTGGCTCACGCCTGTAATCCCAGCACTCGGGAGGCTGAGGCAGGAGGATTGGTGCGAGTTCGAGACCAGCCTGGGCTACAAAAATGAGCTCAGGACCAGCCTCAACTGCATAGCGAGACCCTGTCTCAAAAAGACAAAAAAATAAAAAAAATTAAAAAATAAAGTGCCTGCTTAGGAAAGCTGAGGCAGCTGCAGGAACCGTGGTTCGATCCTCAGCACCACATACTGCAACCAGCCCTGCCCTCAGGCCAGGCTGAGCCGGCCATAAAAATAAACAAAAGTTGTGAAACAAGAAAAAAATAAACAATTCAAATAAATAAATAAATAAAAATGGGGTGGGGAAGGGGTAGTATTATAGATATAGCTCAGTGAGAAGGGCCTAGGTTCAATCCCCAGTGAGGAGAGAGACTTTGTTGTGGTTTTTGTTTAGGTTTTGTTTGGTTTTTTTGATACTTAGTCTCAGTGTATAGAATAGGTTGGCTTTCAGTTTTCAGTGATCCTCCTGCCAAGGCCAGGATTACAAACACAGACAGTGATATCCGCCCACCAGCAATAGGGAGGTTTAGGGAGGTTTCCTCAGACCATCAAGACCTCTGGTGTGGCTGATTTTTACCAACAAGTTTTTGTAGTATTTTGTGTTCAATGAACACCTATTTTACACAAAGACTGTAGAGAGTACTTCCTGGTCCTTGTCTCAGCCTGAGAAGTTTATATTTATAATCCCATGGATAAATTATTGGAATACCATCAAGCTAATTCCAATTTACTACACCCAGTGCAACCCACTGCAAGAATAATATAAAGACACTAAGGCACATCTGTAGTTATGGGGACCCAAAGGGTTCTAAATCCAGCCATGATGATGGCTGTCTAGAACAAAGCCCTCAACCCAAGGCCAAACTCAGGTCTTATTTATTCATGAAGAAACAAGTGGCTAAGCCAAGGCAGCAGCTCAATAGAATAAGCACTTGCCTGGCAAGTGTAGGGTCCTTAGTTCAATTCCCGGTATCACCAAAAAAGAAAGAAGGAAAGAAAGAAACAAGTGGCTTAGTGTTGGGACCAGCAGGAAGCCAGAAAACTGACATGTAGGTGGGACTGGGCCTCAGTGCCTAAAGCAAACAAGCTATTACAGTGCTGAGAAAAACATCCTGTCTGGTTTAGGCCAGCTATTAGTCACGAGGCAACCTTGTGTCATGTGATACAAACTTTGCAAAAGTATACATAAAGGATTGCTTTTGTGTGTGTTGAGTTGGTCTTGATAATCAGGCCGATTGGCAACCACCTAGCCCAGCCTTTCCTCTTGGCTATCCTTCTCATTCCTATCACCTTGTCACCATGTCTCCCCTAGGTAGAACCATTTGCAGTAAGGTCAACAGATCCTAATAGCTTAGGACGGGGGAGATAGCTCAGCTGTCTAAGCACTTGCCTGGCAAGTGCAAGGACCCAGGTTCAATCTCAGTGGGGAATACCGTGCCAAGCTGGCTGCTGACACTGGGCATAGTGGTGTACACGTATAATCCCAGAATTGGTAAATCTAAGACAGGAGATGCCCTGAAGCTGAGTTGGCTAGTGAAACCCTATAACAAATCAATAAATAAAAGATAAGGGGCCAACAGGGTAGCTCAGTGAGCCAGGCGTGGTGGCGCACGCCTGTAATCCCAGCACTGGGGAGGCTGAGGCAGGAGGATCAGTGTGAGTTCAAGACCAGCCTGGGGGCGCTGGGGAGACAGCTCTGTGGCACAAGTGCCTGACTGGCAAGTGCAAGGTTGTGAGTTTGAACCCCAGTCCCGCAAAAAAAAAAAAAAGACCAGCCTGGGCTACAAAAGTGAGCTCAAGGCCAGCCTGAACTGCATAGTGAGACCCTGTCTCAAAGAGATTTTTTTTTAAAAAAAGGATAGCTCAGTGGTCTAAAACACCTGCTTAGGCAAGCACACTGGGACCAAGGCTCAATCTCTGCAGCCCTACCCCCAGAGGGGGCTGAGCTGGCCAATAAGTAAAAAAATATAAATAAATGAATAAATAAACAAACAAATAAATAAATAAATAAATAGAAATGAGTGGCTTGAGGATGAGTGACTGTGAGAATGGTGGGAAGTAGGTAAGTGCTGTGAGCTGGGCTAGGTAGAAGGCCCGAAATCACCTCTGTAATATGCAAAGAGAAGGATACACAGAGAGTAATCTGCATTACACAACTGAGATAGTATTTAATGTTTTGAGGTTGATGCTTCAGCACTGATGTGTAATCTTTTAAGCCCCAGGAACTTGTAGCCTCTGTCTCAAGACTCAGTCCCAGGGGCTGGGGAGAGAGCTCCGTGGCACAAATGTCTGCCTAGCAAGTGCAAGGTCGTGAGTTCGAACCCTGGTCCCACCAAAAAAATAACAGTCCCAGCCCACAGTGGCAGGCGGAACATTGGCTCTTCAAGGAAGCAGCCGGTCAGGGATAGGGAAACACTGCCTGCTCTCTTCAAAGACTACCATCAGCACCTCAGCTAGACCTGCTAGGCTGCTATGCATTGCTTAAAGCTAATTAAAGGGATAAAGAAAAAGTCCTAGCCAGCTCTGTACTTACCACTATATGGAAATAGGGTCAGGCTCAGCAAAAATGGAGACAACTGATTCTCTTCCAAGGAGAGTTACCCTGTAGTCCTCCACAAAAGACTGATTGGAATTGTATTATTTTTCTATTAATCTATTTCATTAGACTTATTTTATTCTTTTGTTTTTCGGACACAGTCTTGCTTTGTACTTGAGGGCAGCCTTGAATGCTCTAGGTAGTTCAAGCTGGCCTCAAACTCCCTGCTATCTTCCGGCCCCAGACACCCAAGTGCTAGGATCACAGGCATGTGTCATCATGCCTAGTTAATCTGATTTAATCAAATTTTTAACTTGTCAGGATTGCTGCCAGTTCAATGCCAGCCTGTGCTAAAAAGTGAGTTCAGGGCCAGCCTGGACTATAGAACAAGGCCCTGTTGCAAAACTCCAAAACAAGTAAACAAGTAAATATACAGGGCTGGGAATTATCTTAATGAGAAGACCCTGGTTAAATCCCCAGTTTAAAAAAACAAAATCCAGAATCTGCCACTTTCTATCTTAGTGATATTACAAAGTCTTTCATGTGTGAAGGTGATATAAAGCCGCCCATCTGTCAGGGCTACTATAAATAGTGACAAATGCTGTACATGGTAATCTCTCTGTACATTCAAACTAGAGAGGCTGAAGCAGGATGATGGAAAGTTCAAAGCCAGCCTTGGCAACTTAGTGATAAGCTGTTTAAAACTAAAATAGAAGGCATGAGCTGGAACTCAGAAATCATGTTGCCTGGCAGGGGTTCAACCATGTTACTGCAGGAAAGGGAAAAAATGATTGGTGATGATATAAATACCTTGTCCCACACAGTCCTAGGCAGATGGCTGCTGGCCCTCGGGTAGGAAAGCAGGTTTCTGGCACAGGGACAAAACCTGGCTTTCTTGTGGATGGAGCTGAGCTGCTTTGCGGTTCTTGCTGTTATAGCTAGGCTGATGGACCCAGACTGTGAGCAAAGAACTGCTCACCTTCTACATCTAGGGTCTTGGAGACTGTTGCACTAGGGTCCCTAGGATCTGTGTGTGTCCGTAGGTTGTGCAGCAGGAAGGCCTTAGCTCCAGGTGCTTCTGTATTCTGTTGGCCAGTGAAGAGCTTCAGTGTCTGATGTGCAAAGTGTCCAGCAGTAGTTAGTCTGCTGCTAAGCGCAAGACAGAACCTGTCCAGGCACACCTGAGTGACTCTTACGTTTTAATCATTTAGTGGTGGGGATAAACACTGGGCCCCAGCCATACCTCAATTACTTTTTACCTCCTTGATCCAAGTTTTTGCACACCACTGCTCTCCCAGTGTTCAGTGGCAATTCAGATCAGGATGAGTCAGTCACACGTGTGAGGAGCCCCAGGGGATGACTCACTGTTACTTTCATTCCCATGTCTCTGAGATCTTCACTGAGAGGTAGGAGCATGTCTGAGGAGCAGCAGGGGCTGAGGCGGCTGCAGACCTGTGGGTGCCCCAAGTTCTGTGAAGCGTGCATGGAGGAGGCCTGTTGCTGTCAGTACTCCTGCAGATGCAGGCACCATTGCATGCTAAAAGACCTTCCGAGAGACTTTGAAACATTTAATCTTTCAGAAATTCCATTGCTAAAAGAAAAAAAAAAGGCAAGGATAAAATGGAAACAAAGTTTTTGTAAATGGGAACGAGAGAGGAGACGTTGAAGGGAAGGAAGGAAGGAAGGAAGAAGAAGAAGAGGAAAGAGGAAGAAGAAGGAGGAGGAGGAGGAGGGAGAAGAAGAAGAAGAAGAAGAAGAAGAAGAAGAAGAAGAAGAAGAAGAAGAAGAAGAAGAAGAAGAAGAAGAAGAAGAAGAAGAAGAAGAAGAAGAAGAAGAAGAAGAAGAAGAAGAAGAAGAAGAAGAAGAAGAAGAAGAAGAAGAAGAAGAAGAAGAAGAAGAAGAAGAAGGACAGAACAAGTTATATCATATACAGGTTCAAATTCTCTCTGATGAGGGCCAGCTAGATTGCTCAGTGGATTAAAGTGCCTGCTTAGGCAGACATAGGGACTGGTGTTCAGACCCTGGCCTGCCAGTGCTGACCCTGTCCCCCGGGTGTGCTGAGACTGTGATTGAGACTGAGCATGGTGGTGCATGCCTGTAACCCCAGTGCTTGGGAGGCTGGAAACAGGAGGATCACTACAAGTCTGATCTATGTAGTGAGACCCTGTAGAACCTGTACTAAATACATTAAAAAAGAAAAATTCTCTATGATGAATGTGATCAATATATATGCCTAACCTATATAAAATGGAAGAGTCGGCCAGATAGCTCAGTGGACTGAAGTGCCTGCTTAGGCAGAGCACAGCAGCTGGGGTTCGATCCCTGGCACCACATGCCATGCCAGCACCACACTCCCAGGCATGTTGAGGTGGTGACTGGACATCATGGTGCTCACCTGTAATCCCTGTTTTGGGAAGGCTATAAAACAGATGGATCACTATGAGTTGATTCTACCTCAACACCCTATAGAGCCTTTCCTAAAATAAAAAGAATTTTTTTTTTTTTTGTCTTTTTGAGACAGGGTCTCACTATGCAGCTGAGGCTGGCCTTGAGCTCACTGTTGTAGCCCAGGCTGGTCTCGAACTCGCACCAATCCTCCTGCCTCAGCCTCCCGAGTGCTGGGATTACAGGCGTGAGCCACCACGCCCAGCTTAAAAAGAATTTTAAAAAAGAAAAATGGAAGGTTGCTGCAGATCTGTGGATGCCTAATTAGTCCCAGCACTCAAGAAACTGAGGCAGGATTGTACTGGAGGCTAGCCAGTTCACTGTGGTTTGTTTCCAAGCCCTGCCCCCAGCACCCCAGGATTCAGAAGCAATGACCTTGGGAAGAGAGGAGAGATAAGACAAGGACCAGTGTGTAGGCTGGATGGGAAATATGCGGAGAACCTAAGGCAGGAAAGCTACGAGTTCAAGCCCCGCTGGGACAACCTAGCAACTTGGCAAGACCATTTCAAAAGTTTAAAATAAATGACTGGCAATGCGGTTTGGTGGGAAGGTCCTGGGTTCAATCCCTATGACCACAAAAATCAATGGAGTGGAGTGGAGTGGAGTGCAATGGAACAAAATGGAGAGGGATATCTAAAGGGGCTCAGGAGTAGCTGAGTGGTTGAGTGCCCTTGGGTTCATCACTAGGACTAGAAAGACAAATCTTAGCAAACAGCACTCATAGGGGTACTCCAAGGATATGAAAGCCCAGGACTCCTGGGCAGCGCTGGTCTCTTTGCTAGTTATACCCAACTGGGATGGTCTGCCAGGACTTCAAGCAGGGGGCAGGAGCACCGTGGAACACAGGCAGGTTCCACCTCAACTGCCCTGGTGCTGTGGAGCAGAAGTGGGAGGGGAAGGAGCTGTTCTAACCTCACCCACAAGAGATCTGACAAAATCAGATGAAGGTCCAGAGAGAACCAAATGAGTTCTAAAGTACAGGTATACAGTTTCTCCTGTACCTACAGAGCAAGCATCTGAAGTCCTCCCCAGCCCCACAGATGCCTGGAATCTTAGACTGTGCCAAGATTATATGGTTCTCCTCTATATAGCTACCTACTTACAACATGTGATCAACACATACAGTGCATATTTAAATTTTTAAAAAATATTACAGTAAAAGACACTGTCATAAGCGCCTCTGAACACCTACACACATTTAACATACTTATCCCTTGTAACTTTCTGCAGTACCTCTGGAGTCCTCTTTCCTTAATGTCTTTGGTTGTACTGTCCTGTCCTGGCTGCCTCAGGGTCCTGAACTGATTCAAAACATTTACATTTCATCATGTTTTTATGAACCTGCCTTTCCATGTGATGGAACTGCACATCACTGCATTTAAATTTTTTAAATCTATATTTATTTATTTATTTGGTACAGGGTCTCGCTACACAGCTAAGATTCATAGTGACCCTCCTGTCTCAGCCTCCCCAATGCTAGAATTACAGGCATCTGCCCCCATGCTAGGTTTGAGTGACCAGCTCAGCATGGGATTAGCACACCATGTGGTACTGGGGATTGAACTCAGATCCTTGTGCTTGTCAGGCAGGTGCTCAGATTGCTGAGCTATCTCCGAGACCCTCACTGCATTTTTTAAAATAACATTTCATCAGGCCTGGAAGGATGGCTCAGTGGTCTAAAGCGCCTGCTTAGGAAAGCTTAGGCGGCTTCAGGGACTGCGGTTCAATCCCTGGCATCACATGCTGCTCCAGCCCTGCCCTCAGGTCAGGCTGAGCTGGCCATAAAAATAAATAAACAAACAAAAGTTCTGAAACAAGAAAAATAAAAATAAAATAAAATAACATTTCATAAAGACACTCAGGAAAGAAGACTCACAGAACTGCTTCAGGAAGTGGAAAGTGCAGAAGGGTATTTTTGGGATGAGGGAAAGGACTTTTTTAATGTTATTTATTTGTTTATGTATTTATTTATTTATGTATGTATGCATGTATGTATGTATGTATGTATGTATGTATGTATTTATATTATGGCCAGCTCAGCCTCCCATGGGAATAGGGCTGGTGCAGCATGTGGTGCCAGGATTGAATTGTGGTCCCTGCTGTTGTTTAAGCTTGCCTAAGCAGGTGCTTTAGACCACTAAGCTATCTCACCAGCCCCAGGGAAAGGATTTTGAAAGGGATTAAAGGAAATGTGTCTTGGCCCCGCGGGATGGCTCAGTGGTCTAAAGCGCCTGCTTAAGAAAGCTTAGGCGGCTTCAGGAACCACGGTTCAATCCCGGGCACCACATGATGCACCAGCCCTACCCTCAGGGCAGGCTGAGCTGGCCATAAAAATAAACAAACAAACAAAATTTCTGAAACAAGAAAAAAATAAAAGTAAAATAATTCTTTAAAAATAAAATAAAGGCAATGTGTCTTACAGCAAAACGTTTTTATTATTTAAACAACCACGTTCTTTGGAAACACAATCTCACTATGTTGTCCAGCCTGGCCTTGAATTTGTAGTGATCCTCCTGTCTTAGGCTCCCAAGTGCTGGGCTTATAGGACTCACCATGTGTTTTGATCAAACCTAGTATCTATGATAATTTTTTTTTTTTTTTTGGTCTTTTTGAGACAGGGTCTTACTGTGCAGTTCAGGCTGGCCTTGAGCTCACTTTTTTGGCTCAGGCTGGTCTCAAACTCACACTGATCCTCCTGCCTCAGCCTCCCAAGTGCCACCAAGCCCAGCTAAAATTTAATGTATGAATCAGGCACAGTAAGAGATTAGCAATAATAAACATGACAGTAGCATTCTGTAGTAGACTGCGGGCTTCATCCACAGTGCTGCACACTGTACTTTGTAGCAGGTCTAGGTTTACAAGGTAGAAAGGCTGGAGAAGAGGAGCCAAGTCCTGGGTGGGAAGGAGCATGTGAGGCCAGACTCCACACAGCAGCAGACTACTACCTAAAAGCAGTTGTTTAGATCAGGGATTTTTCCATATAATATTTTTGGATCATGGTTGACACCTGAGGAAGTAGAACCATAGAGGAGGGTAATGCTTATCCTCACAGGGCCCTGCAGAGTGGCCACACTCTAGCAGGCAGGTCATTTGGGGGACAGCTCAGGCACAGAAGCAGGAAACTGTGGGCACCTTTACTGTTGTTTCCATGAGAAGGAAAAGGCCCAGGGGCTTGGAGCACAGCCACTGCCTGATACCTGACCGTGGGAGGGTGGGCATGTGATGTCCAGAGTGCCAGAGCCTGGATGAGGAATGCAACTGGGGCTTTAACTGGCCATTGCTGTGCTTGTGGGAAGAGGAACTAATTGGCTTCTGGCCAGGATCTAAAAACTGGGTCAAGGCAGTGAATGCCATATCCAAACCTCCTTATGGGAAGCAGTAGCCTTTAAAGAAGTTTATGTAATATAAAACAAACGTTAATATTTATCTGATCCCAGCACTTAAAAACTCCTAACAATATTTAAACTCTTTCTGAAACATTATTATTATTATTATTATTATTATTATTATTATTATTATTATTATTATTGAAACAAGATCACATTACTCAGCCCAGTCTGGCCATGAACTCACTATATACCCAGGCTGGCCTTGAAATCAGAGTGATACCCCTACCTTAGCCTTCTGAGTGCTGGGATCATAGCCATGTACCACCACACCCAGCTAGCCCCCGTAATTCTTTAAATAAAATGTACTGAGAGGCAGAAAGAAAGAAAATCTGCCCTTTGCTCTGCTTCCTAGCACACCTCGGTGTAGACCTAGGCATCTAAGCATTACCAATTTGTGGTTGGATAAGCTAAAGACCGGTGACCGGGATGGCCTAAGAGCCCAGACTTTGGGACTTCACTCACCACATGCAAGCTAGAGCCTAAGCTTCAGACAAATGGACAGAGCAAAGGTGGCTGCTCTGCAAGGCTGGTGGCATGTGAGAAGCAAGTTCAAATCCCAGCACTCCTAGTAACAATAATAATGGTAGAGATATTCACTCTACTGACACTACCTACAACCTATGACCAACTGTGGTGTTGTGTATGGTGAAGAAACCACTTTGCTTACCAGACAAACTACTGGTAAACTGGGGATGCCCCCCCATATATATACAACATATGTAGAGAGGTCTGCAGAACACCTGGGGGCAGGTGGCCCACATCTTATATAAACTGAGAACTGCCTCTTGGATACACACTTCTACTGGCCTCAAGATAATTAATTGTGCCTGCCCCGGCCCTGGGGTGTGCTGAGACAGCAATTGAGACTGGGCACGGTGGCCCATGCCATCCCAGCTCTTGGGAGGCTGTAAACAGGTGGATCACTATGAGTCTGATCTAGTAGTGAGACCCTGAACACCCTGTAGGCCCTTCCCTAAAATACAAAATTAACTGAGGTGGGATTGGTTCTGGCATAGTTTGCTTGTCTACCACATGCCAGACCCTGGTTTTCACCCCCAGCATCACTAGCAAATAATAAAATAGGTAAAGCTGTGGCTGTTTCCCCCCTACATTATCTTACCCTTGTGACAGATTTAAATCAATGTGATTGGCTTGTAAGCAGCCTTGAGGCTTAGTGAAAGCACACTTGTAGGTACATCTCCCTGCCTAGATCAAAAGGACACTAACTTTCTTGCCCATCATGCCTCTCTCTCTAGCATTATTGCCTTGTTCTGCCTCCTGGCCATCTTGAACTAAGCAGCTTTTTTCCACCATACTCTTCCACCATGACCTATGGCTTGCAGATCATGAATTGAATCCCCTGAAACTGTGAGTCAAATTATATCTGTTATGGTATGTGTATAGGTGTTCCCCGGAAAGATTCACACAGTCATGGGGGGCTTCTGGAGTTTGTGACTGATTATTATGGGTGTGGAAGCTGCACCTGCCCTGGGGCAAGTAATTTGCATTACAATGTAGGGAGAAAAGAGAGGTTAGCTAGCTGCCTGAGCTGATGCCACTCCCATTGTTCTAGCTCTTTGCTGCCACCCGGAAAGCTTGCTCTCTGCCATGTGCTGCTTGCCTTGGAGCCAGATGAGCATGGACTGAAACTTCTAGTAACTGTGAACTAAATAAATTTTTTCTTCTTTAATTTTGGGTGTGGGTATTTTATCCCAGCAATGAGAGAAGAGTAACTGAGACAATACCTTTCCTTTATAGACTATAGGTATCAGTAATAGCAAAGTTAATAGACCCCTCAGCTCTGCTATGAGAGGATCTGACTCAAAAGACAAAAGACACTTTATTTATTTATTTAAATGCATTTAGTACATGGTCTACAGGGTCTCACTACACAGATCAGACTCATAGTGATTCTCCCGTTTTCAGCTTCCCAACCGCTGGAATTATAGGGGTATCTCCCATATCCAGTATCAATTGCCATCTCAGCATGCCCTGGGGACAGGGCTGGCGTGATATGTAGGGTATTGAACCCAGGTCCCTGCATCTGCCTAAGCAGGCACTTTAATCCACTCAGCTATCTGGCGGGCCCCAAAGCCACTGTTTGGACAAAGCACATGGTGCTGTATGGACAGTCTCAGCTTTTTTACCTCCTTCATTCTCCTCCCTTAAAGAAGTGAGGGTGGCAAAGAAGAGATTTGAAGCCAGTTTGCATGACCTGTTTTTTTCCTAGGATGCAGAAAGCAGTGGTAAGAGGAGACAACAATGGCTGTGGGCCAGTCCCCAAACTAACTTCTAGAACCAGATCCCTGAAATAGCCCACACTTCTGTTATCTCATTGAATGATGATGAGATGCTGAACATCTGCTGCCCACCTGTGTTGAGGTTTGAATTGGGTCAAGTAGAATCAAGGCTCACTGAAAATGAATTACGTATTAGCTGCTGTCACTGCTGTTTGGTGGATACTGTGATTTTGAGCAATGAGTGTTTCAGGCTTGGGAACACTGTCTACTCAGTGGCCCTGTATCAGGAGCAGTTAGGGGTGGCTCTGAACTGAAGCTAAATGAGTAAAGGAAGCTGTAGCCTAATTAGCATCTCAGGAAACGGAGTGCAATAAACAAAGCCCAGGGACAGCTATGGTCTGTTACTGAAAATCCCGGAAAGCTGGGACTCCAGGTGATAGATAGCAGCTTCACCTGTTGGCTCCTGTTTGTTGCTTCCTCCCTTGCTTGAAA
Source organism: Myocastor coypus (assembly GCA_004027025.1). Classification (NCBI taxonomy): domain Eukaryota; kingdom Metazoa; phylum Chordata; class Mammalia; order Rodentia; family Myocastoridae; genus Myocastor; species Myocastor coypus. The sequence goes on along the minus strand of PVJA010031014.1, from coordinate 8,068 downwards.
TGTTAATAGTAGCCGGGTGTGGTGGTGCACGCCTGTAATCCCAGCCTTTGGGAGGCTGAGGCAGGAGGATTGGTGTGAATTCAAGACCAGCCTGGGCTACAAAAGTGAGTTCAAGGCCAGCCTGAACTGCATAGCAAGACCTTGTCCCCAAAAGAGAAAAAAAAAAATGTTAATGGTTGTCTCCTCCCCTGCTTGGAAATAACATCTATGTGAACCTAGTGATAAGAAAAACGTGGAAGTCAATAGAGGACAAGGTCCTCCTTTACTAAAGTAACTGTAAGAGCCGGGCGTGGTGGCGCACACCTGTAATCCCAGCACTCGGGAGGCTGAGGCAGGAGATCAGTGTGAGTTCGAGACCAGCCTGGGCTACAAAAGTGAGCTCAAGGCCAGCCTCAACTGCATAGTGAGACCCTGTCTCAAAAAGACAAAAAAAAAAAAAAAAAAAGTAACTATGCACAAGATCATGTTCACTAGCCTAAATAAAGCTGATTTTTTGCTTTAGGAGTTCTTTGCTCACCGAGGGGCAAATCTCAGTGAGTCCTCTGAAGCTACCTTTATCAGGTCTTCTCATTATTCTTTCAGCGCCGACTCATAACATGCAATGGGAGCTTTTAAAGGCTTCCAACTGGAAGACCTTTTTTTTTTTTTTTTGTCTTTTTGAGACAGGGTCTCACTATGCAGCTCAGGCTGGCCTTGAGCTCACTTTTGTAGCCCAGGCTGTTCTCGAACTCACACCAATCCTCCTGCCTCAGCCTCCCGAGTGCTGGGATTACAGGCGTGCGCCACCACGCCCGGCTTCAACTGGAAGACCTTAATGGACTCTGGACACTCCAAAATCCTTACCACTCATTATGGATGAGAAGTTTCTAGCATTTATTTTTAGGTGCTGAGGATCAAAGCTAGGATCTTGTGCTTGGTAGGCAAGGATTTTGCTTGATCCTCAGATTGATACAGGAAGAAAAAACTGATCTGGAGTGGATACCCTCCGATAGGGAACCTCCAAATGACAGGGAAAACTATTTTCCCAACCTGAAAAGTACATGGGGCGAGTTTGTGTTCTCTAAAACCAAAGAATGAATTTTAGGAACAAACGGCAGTAATGAGCAGAACACATTTATTGAGAGAAAGAAAGCTCCTGTCCCAGACAGAGATAGGAGGGAGTTCCTGAGTGGGTGTCCTGGGGAAGCTGTCTCTTCCACGGACTTTTATAGAGGAAAACCACGTGGTGAGGCAGGTCTAAGTTTGTGGAGAGGACATGGGAACTCACTTAGGTGGGTATGAGATGGGATAAAACTGTGGTTAACCAATGAGATAACAAGCACTATCGCTCAGGTAAAACAGATTAAAATCAGGATCCAATGGGAAAGCAAGTCACATAGCAAGTGGGCAAGAATACAGAGTAAAGGCTCTTCCTGTTGGGTGTGGGCTGGTGCTCTTTCAAGGTGATTAATACCTACTTAGAATATCAATCTCAGCTGGGCATGGTGGCACACA
>PVJA010031013.1:0-25153 GCA_004027025.1 Myocastor coypus | reverse complement strand
TACACTGTACTCTGTAGAACGATTGTGAGGACAATATGCAATATGTCAACTTTCAAAGAAAAGAAAGGGAAAAAGAAAAAAAAATAATAATGTTGATTTAGAAGGGTTAATGTTTAATTGTCTGATCAAGCTTATATACCTATATGTATTAATCTAAACTGATATGATGATGAAAATATGTAATATAACTCGTGTTAAATTTAAACAGTAAAAAAAGGGGAAAAAATAAACTAAGCCAGGATTGCAGGAGAAAAAAAAAAAATTTACATGCCCACAAGTAATAATAAAGGGAATGTTTATCTACCTGAAAAAAAAAAAAAAAAAAAAAAAAAGAAAATTAGAAAGCAAAATAGCCTTTCTGCTTAGAAATGTCTGGAACTGTGGAGGAACTGAGCTGGCCTTGGGGAGTGCCTTTGCTGAAAAAGAAGAGAGCTGGCGTGGGGTCCTAATGAATGACCACTGGGGTACGTTTTGGAAGTAGAGAAGGGCACAAGGGAGCCTGCAGAGGAGTGGTCAGACAGTCAGCAGAAAAACTGGGCAGAGGGTCAGGAAAGGAGGAGGAGAGAAGGCTTTTGAGGAGAAAGGATGGTTAAGCAGGCTACCTATGTCCAACCTGCAAAAGGGTAAGACTAGGACTAAAAAGAGACTGTACAGTCTGTCCTTCAGAAACACATTGGATGCTCCCTTAGATTAGTTCCGGCAGAGCAAAGAGAAAACACAGACTGAGAATTTAAACCTAAAATAAGGGAGTGGAGAGAGATTTATAAACTATGGACTTGAAGCTCAGTGGCAAAGGGCCGGAGGGAGGAATCATTGCTGCAGATAGAGGTAGTGTTTGAGGATCTGTGTGCTAAGGATCCACTAATGGAGTGTGCCCTTGGAGACCCTAGAGTGAAGCAGTAGCTGGTGGCAGAGAGGGAGGAAGTACCTGCTGAAGGACATGAGGAGGTTGGCATCTGGACAGGTGAGAGGCATGCCTTGGGAAGGAGAAGTGACAGGGAAAGGAACAACAGAAAGAAGATCACAGCATAGTCAAATGGGTACTTCAGTCTGCTGGGGAGATTGGGAATTGTAGTTTTTAATCCAGGCAGCTATGCACTCAGCTTTGGAAAAAAAAAAAAAAAAAAGAATCTGGGTGGTTTTTTACTTGAGGAAAATACAGATTCTTGGTTAGGCAATTTCATATCTAGGCCATAGATAATCCAACCCATCTAGGGTAGATGGAGAGTGTTATGGCTTATGTCTAATTGTCCCCCCAAAGCTTCATGTAGTCATTCGGTGGGGACTTCTATAGATTGAGACTTGACTCACTGAGTCACTGGGATTATGTGTTTTAGTACTGGTGGGATTATCAGTCTGAGTAGGGCTGGGACTATGGTCTAGGGCGGATGTCCTAAAGTAGAGAGCCTGATAGGAACATAAAGAGAGACAGAGAGACAGACTAGAGGTGTTGCTCTCTGCTGCCCTGTTTGGTTGGCTGCCTCTGTCGCCATTTTGTTGCTGTTCTGCCGCCATGAACTGCCACTCTCTGCCATGTGCCACTCAGCCTTGGATCCAGCCAAGAATGGACTGAAATCTCCAGTAATTATGAATAAACCTTTCCTTCCTTCATTTTGAGTGTCGGGTGTCTTTCCCAGCAACGAGTAAAAAGTAACTAAGACAGAGAGCTTACATAGAGAGCTGAATATTTTGCTGCTCATCAGTAGTTTTATTTTTGTAATAGTAAGCTGACATTCAAGATGTCAGTTGCCACCATTCACAGTGAATATGTAGCACAGCACAAGCCGAAGGCTTTATTCTCCCAAATCCAACATTTGTTCTGTTGCATTGTCGTCCTTCATCTGATTGTGTGTGTATGGCATTTTAGTTTAACTAATAGAGAATTTTGAGATATAAAGTTTTGATTTCAGAGATCCTAAATATTCTAAGTCTGGGCAGGATTAGGTGCACCATATCACAGTCTAGAAAGATCAGTAAGTCAGTGAAGTTTAGATGTGGTCCACTGAAAAGCTTTCAATAGTAGACAATTTAGACTTTGTGCAGAAACTCGTCTGGCTTTTGACATAGTCATTTCTCTGGGTTTTGCAGAGTGTTTGCAAATTCTTTCCTCTGTAAAGAACAATGGTGAAAGCTGATTCTGAACATCATTTATTTAAAAAACAAACCTTTCTTAGTAAAACAAAGTTTCTCCATCTTAGTGTTCTACTGTGTGTTTTATCTTGGGAAACCTATGGTAGAATGAAAGCCAGAAGGCTCTAAATTAAGAAGCCCAGAATATGTGGCTCCACAAGTCAGTTTTAGCAGCTGTAAAATGAAATAAAGGGAATACTTTTCCAAAAAAAAAAAAAAAAAAAAACTGAATGTGGCATAAATTAAGAAAAAATAGTAAGTTGAAAATGAAACAGATTATGTTAACTTGCATTTAGTCATCCGCCTAAGTTTCTTCTCCTTTGATGTCGAGTTACCTTGTTTGGAGTGTCTTCCTTCTCCAGACCTGCATGCCGTGGAGCTGTGGGAGCTCCAGAGCAGGTGACTGGAGGATGATCAAAGGGCCTGGAGGAGGCCTTGCTAGGTAGTCAGTCTGTGGCTTTGTCCCTCTTTAGTTTGAGTGGTCCCGTGACCACCTTCAAGAGCACACTTCTTTTTCCCACGTATTTTACCCTGGTATGTGATGTACAAAGTGAACATGGCTTCTTGGAGGGTCTCAGATTGCTAACATTCTGGCTCATGTGCATCTGACCCAGGAGTGAGTGAGTGGGGAGGATGAGAAAGGAGGGAGGGGAGAGAGGCTTATAAAATTCCCACAATTACAGTTTTATACTTTCACACCAATCGCTCAACTACAGACATTAGATTTTAAGGCCTAGAGAAGTAATTTAGTCTAGCAGTTTTCAAGTTGGGCTGCATGGAACCCAAGGATATGTCAGGACCAAGTGGTGGGTGCTGCTTGCAATTAGAGTCATGGACCTAGAACAGAGTTGTAAGATCAAATGAGATCATGTCACTCCTCTACTAGAAATTTTCTAGGGTTCCCCTGTCTATGGCAGAAAGTCCAAGATCTTGGTCTGAGAACACAAAGCTGTTAGGTTTGCCCATTCTACACATGCAGTTTTCCCTGTTCTGTTACTTGAACTCTGCATACCAGATTTCTGCCCCTTCTGGAGCTTATCAGGCGATTTATAACTTTCTGCATTTCCACTTGTTTTTTCTACAGAGAATATTGTTTGTTTACCTAATCTATTTCCTTTTTTTTTTCTAGGCTTAAATAGCCACTCAGTCACCCAGCCACTGTCTTGCGATCCTGCTTGATGTTCTGTATAGCATCCATCACAATCTAGAAAGATATCCTTAGTCTATGGATATCTTTGTGGGCTCTGCTTTCCCAACTCCGCACACACTCCCTGTGTAGTCTTGTGGGCTCAGTTGGAATCAGTTAATAACAGATGGTCATTGCCCACCTGGGTCTCTCTGCTATGCTTGGATAGCCTTACTGGAGCGACATGTCGGTACCTCCAGTTCAGAGTGCATCCGCTAACTCATTCTGTCCTTCAACACATTCTTCTTCCTGTGTTCTCTTCTCAGTGAGTTGTTCCTCTCAGAGTGTGGTGACATCGCTGATGCCTCCCTCTTCCACAGCCAGTCATTTCAGTTTGCCAGTTCTTTGTCTTTAATTTCCTTTCCAGCCCATTTTCTTTTTTGCATTTCCATTACAAGAAGTTGTTGCGTTTTTCTTGTTTAAATTATTTACTAATATCAGATCCTTTAGAACAGTGTTAGAGCTGGGGAGATAGCTCAGTAGAATAAGTGCTTGCCTGGCAAGTGCAAGGACCTAAGTTCAATCACCAGTTCCAAAAAAGAAAAAAGAAAAGAAAAGAACAGTATTTTCTAGTAAAAATACGTGTTTTAATATTCTTTTATAGGGCCAGCCAAATAGCTCAGCGGATTAAGGCACCTGCAAGCAGATACAGGGGCTGGGGGTTTGATCCCCATGCCTGCCATGCTAACCCCACCCCTGAGGTGCACTGAGAAGGCAGTTGAGACTGGGTATGGTGGCATACACCTGTAATTCCAGCTCTGGGAGGCTAAACAGGCAAAGGATAAAAGAAAATGTAGCAAGAAGTATACCTTACCATGCTGACCACCTCCTACAACCACAGCAAAAAGCACAGCAGACATGGTTCTTTCCCTCCCATCATTTGTTTCCCTTTGGATTCTCTGACTCCTTGATAACTATCAGAAAGCAAAATAACATTTGACCCAAGTTTTAAAGGGGAAGCAGGAGTCTTCAATTTGGGTTTAAAGTACAGGTTGCACCAGGAAGATAGTTCAATGGCATGAACGCTTGCTTTGCAAATACAAGGTTCCAAGTTCAAACCCCCAGTACTGGGAAAAGAAAAGGGCTGACGAGATAGCTCAGTGGACTGAGCACCTTCTTAGGCAAGCCCAGGGACCAGGGTTCCATCCTCATACCATATGTCACACCAGCCCCACACCTGGGTGCATAGAGCTGACCACTGAGACAAGGTGTGGTGGCACCTCCCTGTAATCCCAGCTCTAGAGAGGCTGAGAACAGGAGGATCACTACAAGTCTGAGCTGCGTAGTGAGACCCTGTACCAAATACATTTTTTTAAAAAAACATGTTAGAAGAAGCTGAAGGGACCCTAGAGATATTCTAGGTGCTAGATGGGCATCGGATACACTCAGCTGCTTGACTTGGGTTGTTTCTTCTAATCCTATTTTCCTTCTTGCTCAGTGAAAACCTGGCTTTCACCATCCACTATGTCAAAATTTGCAAAGACGCTCAGTTATTTTCAGGACAAAGTCTAACATCCCTATTGTTCAAAAGTTTTACTTGGTCTGCTCCAGCTTGCCTTCCGAGTTTATTATCTCAATCACTTTCCTCCACCTTAAATGTTAGGTGTATAATCTATTGATATTGGACAGATTTGAACTTCACACAAGAAAGTATTATATTACACTTCTTATGTGTTAGGAATTTGAGAGATACTGGTTCTTGCTTGAGATCTTCATCATAGTCTGCGTGGTCTGCTACTATAACTACAATGATAAACTGTATAATTTACAAACAGCAAAAACTGTTCACAGTTTTGAAGGCTGAGAAGGTTCAGATGAAGGCTCCATTGATTTAGTAGCTGATAAAGACCAATGTTCTGATGAAGCATGGTATCTTCTGTTTGTGGCCTCACCTAGTTGGGCGAGGCATTCAAGGTCCTCAGCTCTCTTTTACAAGGGCACTACTGTTAGACACTGACGTTTGAATGAGTTCTGTTCCAGGAGAATGTACATAAGTTGGATTTGTTTATAAGTTCCACAAAATGAGTCTTAAGTGCAAGATTCACCCTGTGTTCACCCTGTTTTGTTCTTTAAGTCTTTAAACAGGCTATTTGTTGTTGTTGTTGTTGTTGTTTTCAATAAGTCTTTATGCTGAGTGGGGCATGACACTGATGCTGACCCTGCATGCACACACTGAGACTCTTCCCATCCCCTCTCTCCATCCCTTCTGTCACTTTACCACACTTTGGATATTATTGTTGACTCTATTGGCACGGCAGACTCACGTGTTCTGTGGTCTTGTCCTTGTTCTTTAGAATTGTGCCAGTGGTTGAATGATTCATATTGTAAGAATAAGTGAGGTCTACCCTCTTTTCACCTTGGTTCAATACTCAATTATTTTTGCTTTTGTTTCCATAGTTACTACTTTGCTCTTCCTAGAAGTCCCCTCCATGTCACCACTGCTTTTCCTCTTGCTTCCAGATGTCCTGAGCTCTGATTGAGCACTGTCCTACTGTACACTGGCACACTGTGCAGCAAGCACACAGCAGCACAGCTGTGACAGTGACCGGCAGACAGACTCATTGATGCAATTTGTTCACATGTAGGAATTTTCTTAATGAAACACCTGTTTCTATCTGAAAGTTCACAACTCAGATATTCATAAGAGGACTCACTGTATTTTCATTCATGACCTTGAGACCTACACACCTTCCCAAAAGTAGCCCACCCCTGAAGATCATCAAGATGTAGGATTTCAGCATGAATTTTGGGGGAAAATATTCAGTCCACAACCATCTGTTACAAAAGTATAATGAAGTTATCAGCCAGAGATATAGCCATCTGGAGTCACGACTAAGCTTAAAAGATTCATTTTAAAATGTAACCCACTTACAAGGTTGAGAAGTGCACATTGGCTGCTGGCTGTTGGCAGAGGCCTTCATGTCTTGTCTTTTCTACCAGACTGCCTGTGTGTCCTCACAGTGTGGATGTTGTCTTCTCTCTGAAAAGATGTTCCAAAGGAGAAAAAGGCAATAGTCACAATGTTAATATTTTTTCTTTTACCTAGCACTGTGATCACACATTGTCATGTTCCCACTATCTTACTGGTCATAAAGGCGTGGCCTTTGCACTGCTATGGGAGTGACCTACACAAGGTCATGGGTGACAATCTAACCATGGGGGCCAGGCCATGTTGCAGGCCGGCTACCAGTGCACCATGCATCTACCAAATTTCCTCAAACTCCTCTGCTGTGTTCTGACTTATACCCTGGTCTGTATTTTCCTCCTACCGCAAAGGAATTCTCTTTTTTTCTCTCTCTGTTCTTGTTTGCCCTTCTTACTCCATTTCTGTTTCAAGCTTCAGTTTGTATGTCTCTTCCAGGGAAAAGATTTCTTACCAGCTTAATCTTTACCCCCCCACCGCTGCCACCGGCGAGCCTCTCACTACAAGCTCTCCTAGGACCCTGTTACATTTCTCAGAGCACTTGCTACCCTCCGTTATAGTTACCCATCTCCTGCTTTGTTTTCAGTATTACAATCTGAGCTCGCCAGTGTGTGGACCACGTCCTGCGTGCTTCGCTGCGATGTCCTTTGCGCACAGCACAGTGCCTGGGAATACATCACAGGCCCTTGGCAAACTGCTGTTGGTTGCGAAGATGAAGGAAGGGGTGTATGAATGAGTAGACTCGGAACTCCTAGAGAATAGTGCCCTGGTCTTTTCATTTCTGTGTCTCTAGGACATTTTCTAGTGTCTTGCACAGAACAGACTAATGTCCTTTCCTCCTTCCTTCTCTTTTTCCCTGTTTTTGTTTTTGTTGTTTTTGTTTGTTTTACTGCATTTAGGACAGGGGATACTGACTGCCACTGCTACTGCATTCTGACTGCCACTTCTTCCTGGCAATTATTGGTTCAAAAAATGAAGGGAAAGATGAGTTGATGTATAGATTTGTGATATGTTAGGCAAGTTACTTTGTACCTTGGAACCTTTTGTGTTTTGCTTTCTGGCATATAAAATGAGGACCAAATTGCTCCTTAAGGTTGCCATCTAAGTAAGATGCCTCATGTAAAGTGGCTTGACCTGTTCTTTAACATGTAGTAGTCAAAACTAATAACCCCGTTCCCTTTGTTATGCATCAGGTGATGTCATGTGGCCTCTGGAGTGGGTGACCCCTCTCTTCTGGCAAGGCATTGTTCCCTTCCTGTCTATCAAAGCCCCAAGTCTGTGGTCCTCCTTAAGCTCGCTTTCCAGCCATCATAGTGCAACCTGAATGTATTGTACTTTTCCTAGTGCGCTTTTGCTTTATTGCTTTTGTTTTTTTTCTCCTTCTTTATGTTCACATCTCCTTTCAGCTGTTCTTCTGCTTGCCTTTGCTGATAGTTGATATTTTCAGATCCCTATTTGCTTTTGCCTGCTGGTGTCTCCAAAACTAGTTCCTTGCCCTGCCTGCTGTTGCGATGCCTGAGTGATTCTAGACCTTGCGAGAAAGACTCTACTCCTGAGAAGTCTTTGCTCCAGAACTCACCCAGGAATTAGCCGCTTTGGGTCCAGCTAGGACGTGCTTGCTTGGGTGATATGACTTCATTTTTCTCCATACGCCCTTCAGAGTAATCTGTCTGAGAGAAATGTGATGGGCCCCACAAGTAGACTGACTGTGGTATCCAGATCTTGAGTTGAGTGGCCTGTTAAAGCAGGTCTGTGTCAAAAGTGATGAATAGTTTTTGTGGATTTTGAGCAAGTTGCCAATCGATCAGTTCCTGTGTAATGAGAGAGACACTGTAAGAGGAGAAAAGAAAAAAGAAAAAGAAAAAAAAAAAAAAAGAAGCCCAGCTGCCTGTTCAGGAGCCACCTGCCTTTTCTCTTTACTTCATTTTCTTACTAATGAAGGAGCCAATTGGTTCAGAGCGATCAATGCTGACCTATTAGGATCAGACATTGTTTTGGCATTGCCAAGGCAGTTAAATTCAGCAGGGTGAGGATTAGAGAGAGAAAGGCTGCGAAGAGAAAAAGATACAAGGGACATTTTATTCAGAAACAACCTTTCTGGTGTCAAGAGGTATAAAAAGGATTAGTTCAAAAGAATTAATCATTAGGGCATTTTCTTTCTTGGTAAAATAGTCAGAATTTTTGTTGATACTAGCTCCTAAATTTCAGGAGATAGAAGCTCTACTTGCTGATCTGACTTAAAGTACAAACTTCTGTTATTGCCCTCTTTCCCTTTTAAAGCTGTGACTCATCTAAAAGGCTTCTGTAAGAGGCCTTGTAAAGAGTAATAGGTAGGGTAGCAACTTACATGCGCTAGATCTTCTGGAGCAGCCCTGATTGAGGTCCTCTAGCCCCTCCTCGTCCCATTAACAGAAGACGTGACCCAGAAATTGTTAACCAGTCTGTCACCGGAGAATCAACTTAAGAGCGCAGTATATAAAATGCTGGACGTGAGATCCGTGAGCCGATCATCCTGGCATGCAGCCCTCCTGATCTTTTGGCCACCTCAGCATGGTGCCTTCCACCCAGATGCTCAGTAAGAATTTGAGTAAAGCCACTAGCAATCACTGTGTCGCTAAGAGGTTGGATCGTTAAAGATGGCTGGGATTTGAAGACTTGGTATTTTAGAGTTAGGGAAGTAAGGAGAGCTAGCATCGAAAAGCAGAAGAGTTAAAGTAGATTAGGGACTTTTCTAGAATGGAAGACATAATACTGAAACAGGAGTTCCCAGACTCTCAAATTGCTCAGAACAGTATAAAGTTGTTAACTATCACTGTGCCTTAATACCAAAATGTAGAATATATACAATTTTGCCAAAAGAGTAGTCCTTTAAATTGCTTATATTTTGCTGTATTAAAAATGCAGTTCTTAAGGCCAGCGAGATAGCTCAGTAGACTAAGCACCTGCTTAGATAAGCTCAGGCCCTAGGGTTTGATCCCTGGCACCACATGCCATGCTGGCCCTGCTCCTAGGTGTTCTGAGTAGGCCACAGAGACTGGGCATGATGGCACACACCTGTAATCCCAGTGCTGGGGAGGCTGAGACAGGAGGATCACTACAAGTCTGAGCTGTGTAATGAGATCCTGTACCAAATACAATAATTTTTTTTTTTTTTTTAAATACAGTTCTTTTCATTCTCCACCAAAGAGAGCCATTTACACAGACACAGGTGCTAGCCTCCAGTGGCTTGGTCCTTGTACAGTGTCACTCTTGGAGCTGTCACTAAGCTTGGCTTTGAGGGCTGTTTGCTGATTATTTACCAAGGAAACAACTGTGCCAGTACCGCAACTCCCTCTGCACAGTAAGAGGGAGATGGTGCCAGTGCAAGCAGTGGTACTGGTTTCCGAGATAATGTCTGTACTCAGAGTTTGTCTTACGTCTGTGACTTGCAGGTGTTATCTAGACATCTGTGCCTAGTCCATCTTTGATCCTCCATTGATTTCTTGTTTCTTTGTCTTGGTAGATCGCTTGTGAGTGTTCTGTATTGCTTGTTCATGAGGATTTAAATATCTTGAGCAGGAACTATTATGGTTTCTTTAGAATACTGTCAGGGTTGTCTTCAGGTCACTGCCTCTCAAATTCCCAGAGAACTTTTTACCAGTGCTCTTCCAACTTTTTTGACCAACATTTATTAGTTTACAAAAAAATCCATATATAAAAAGGTGATCAGCCTCATTAGTCATCAGGGAAATATAAACCCAAACTACGAGATACCACTTCATACCCATTAGCATGGCTCTCATCATTCAGTGTGCATTTTCCCCTTGCTTTAATCAGTGCACGCACATTTATATACCTGTGTGTTCTACAGGAATACTGGCTGACTGCGAGTCGCATGTCATTCAAGATTTTCCAGTAGCAGCTATATTTAAAATTAAGTAAAATTAATTTTAGTAATATACTTAATTCAATATACTGGTGATATTGTCATTTAAATGAGATAATGTACTTCGTTCTGTTCAAACTAAGTTTTACAAATATGGTATGCATTTTTCACTTGAACTATAACATTTTTATATGAAGGTTTTTTGGTTTGTTTGTTTGTTTGTTTTTTTTTTTTTTGTATTTTTAGGGAAGTGTCTACAGGGTGTTCAAGGTCTCATTACTAGATTGAACTCCTAGTGACTCATAGTGGTCGACCTGTTTACAGCTTCTCAAGAGCTGGGATTACAGGTGTGCACCACTCCGTACAGTCTCAATTGCTGTCTCAATGCACCCTGGGGGCAGGGCTGGCACAGCAGGCCCAGGGACCCAATCCCCATCCTCTGCACCAGCTTGCAGGAACTTTAATCCACTGAGCTATTTGACTGTCCCTATATGCAGTTTTTGATCTGTATCTGTACTTCATAAAATTTAAAGTTGAAATGAAATGTATATTCACATACCTAGGTTAATCTAAGTATGCTAGAAGTACTGCAATAATAGAATGAGTATCAAATTTTAAATTTAAATTAAAATTTCAGTTACTTGGTTCCTTCATCTTGCAAGTATTAATGACTACCATATTGGGCAGAGCACTCCTATGGGGTGATTTCTTAGGTCAGTTGAACTGTATATATATGTTCTACATTAATATATGATGACAGATTGCTTTTTGGAGAAACATGTTTTTCACTTGATATAGTACAGTCTTTCCAATGTGTTTCATTTATCCAATTCTATTTGTTGTGATATTTCTTTTAAAATGTAATATGTTTTCAGTAAAAAGGTCTGACAAATTAGAGCCATTATATATTGCTGGTAGGAATATAAAAATGTTGTAGCTACATTGGAAATTGTTCCTTAAAAAATTATATGTAATTACCACTTAACCCAGTAATTCACTTGTAGACATAGTCCACAGAAAGGAAATAGAGGAAGTATAATAGTTTATTCCTGTAATCCCAGTATTCTGGAAGACTGGGACAGGAGGATTGGAAGTTCCAGCCAAGTCTAGGAAACTTGATGACTTACGAAAACTGTGTCTCAAAAAATGAGGGTGAAAGAGTTGTCAGATGAATGTAGACACCCTAGGTTCTATCCCTAATACTATCTATTCTATCTATTCTATCCCTAATAGAGAAAAAAGGAGGGGCAGGGCAAAATATGTTTATAACATAAAAACTTGCATAGAAATATTCATAGTATTCATAAATATTCACTCATATTCAAAAGATACAAACTAAATATCCATGAATTAACCAAATGGTTATATACAGAAACATTATTCAGTCTTCAAAAGGAACAAAGTACTTACACATGCTAAAACATTGATAAACCTTGGAAACATTATATTAGGTGAAAGAACCCAATCATAAAATATCACAGATTTTATGAGACCATTTAATGAAGTGTCCAGAATGGGTAGTAAGTCTACAGAGACAGAAAGTAGCTCAGGGGTTGGTTAGGACCACGAGAATGGGGAGGTGATAGCTGAAGGGTACAGATTACTTCCTAAGGTGATGAAATGTTCTACTGTTGTGATGGCTGTACAGCACCAAGAATGCTTTAAGTGGGCCAACTGTATGCTATACAAGTTGTATCTTAATAAAACTGCTCATGAAAAGATTTCCAAGTGAGATGCACTGATATAAATGTACTTATTTATGAAGTATGATTTTATATGAAAAAATTTAAGGCATTACACAAGTATATAGTTAAAGTAATAATAATATAAATACTAGTGGTTCTCTTTTGTAATCTTTGAATCAGAATCTTACAGACTTGTGGAGTTATATGTACCTCACATTAGAATCACTTTTTAGACCATATGATAGATGGACATCAACGTTTGTGCACAAGCTTGTATAGGAAGGCTAAGTTTGCTGAGTCTAATAAGCCTGCTACAATTGTATTTTGAAAATCTCTGGAGTGGTCTCCTATCTCAAGGAGAATGAAAGCTGCCTGCGTTTGTGTAGCACAGCACACACTGAGATATGTGATAACGCCAGCAGGAGGGTATTTCCAGTTACTTCACTGTACCATCAGAGAAGAGTTTGAGTGGCATATGATGACAGTCAGTGATCACCCTATAACCTCATATTTCATAATTACTACTACACGCTATTCAGTATGTATGTGGGAGTCTACAGAGAGTGAAAGAGAAAAACCCTATTCCCAGCTGCATGATATAAAGCTATATTTTTTATTAAGAGATATGACTGACAATATAATCATAAATCACCAACAGGAAGCTTGAAGCACCAGAAATGAGAGAGGAAATATAACCTGCAAAATGTACCATGCTGGTATAATTTAATATTCATGTTACCTAGGATTTTAAAGCAATTATACACTAAATTAAGGCATCTAATCTTTAATGTCACATTTTCTTTTTTTCTAGTGAGTCATCTTGATCCTTTGTACCATACCTTTATCTTATCAGTTGACAATTATAAATTTGGGTATTTGGGCATCCAAGTGCTTGGCTTTTGAAATGGATGGTGAATAATCACAGCACATTTTTCATAGAAACTTTGTCTGCTGTAAAGTCACTCTAGAGTACAATCAACCGTTAGGGAACATATACCCCTAGTAACACCCAGAGTGGGGCTGTATGTGTGGTACAGGTGATTCATACACATCTACTGGTAGTGATATTGGTGTCAAAAGGTCAAAGGGAGAGAATTTTGAAATTTCCTGGCTATACAGAAAATGTGTGAGACCGGGCATGGTGGTGCATGCCTATAATCCCAGCAGTGGGGAGTCTGAGCTGTGTAGTGAGACCCTATACCAAATACATGTTAAAAAGTGTACACTAGTATAAAAAATATGACTAGTATATAGCCATAGTATTATATTTGCTTGTTTTTTGATGCAGTAATGTATCATTAACAATTTACTGTGGTGCATCAAGCAACGAAACAGACCACATTTTGAGCATATTTCTTTGGCGGACAAAGGTGCAGATTTTTATGTATTGAGTTAAAGGAAATGAAACTTTCCCAGCAAGGATAAGTAGAAAGAAACTTGGCTATGGATATAATACATATCTTTAAAATGTGAAAATAAGTTTAAAAGATGCTTTATTAAATCCTTACTTCTCTTAATTAATTTCAGTACTATAAATCATCACAGATTTCCCTACAGGTAAAGACGGCTAAAATATCAGATGGAAAGTTTGGTGCATTGCATAGTCCTAAAAATAAATTGTTATGAGACTCTTGTCATTCCCCCTTCCTTATTTAAACAGAGGTTTTTGCCAAGCACAAGGCCAGTAGTCTAACATGGATTTCTTTTTTGAGAAAAGATAGAACAATACATCATAAAACATAATTTATCAACCCCTTTAAAAGTAGCTTTTATGATGAATTTTAATATTTTGGAAGTCATGATATTTACATTCCAATTTAAATGATCTTTAGGTTTTGAGTATTAATGTTTTTTAGAAAGAGTCATTTCAAGGTTAAGGTTTAGAAGCAGAATAGATGTTTTCACACATACACAAAAACTTGCTGGCCAAAGGATTGATGGACACTGCCACTTTCAGCAAGCTTCATTTGAAAAGGGCCATATTGAATCTACAAACACACTAAATTCGGTTGATATGTTTCCTTTCAGTCAATATGAACTCTGGTAATACTGTGGAAAGATAGGAAATACTATTACACCATGTGCTGAAAATACACAAATAGCTCACTGTTCCAAGATATCTCTATTCCTCTTTTCTCGGTGAAAAATGTAAGCTGTAAAACAAATCATTACAAAAGTCTAAGTGGGTTGTAACCCTAATGGCTAACACAGGTACTAAGTTTTATTTTCTTCCTTTTTGAAAACAAAGGAGTCCCTAATGTTGGGAGTGCTGCTGCTGCCGCTGCAAGTCAGTGGAACAGGGGCCCTCATCACTGGCGATAAGGTCAGTCTCCAGCCAATTAAATTATGAGCTTCAAAGCCATTTTACCAAAGCAGACACTCTGTCAGGGGTGGATTTACTGGGAGCATTTTCCTGGCACAAAGTGCACATCTGAACATTTAAATCCAGATATGCTAACAGATGTCTCTGGAGCAAGAGCGTCATAAAACCAGGTTTCACTTGAGCGAGGAAAATACTTTTTCCATCATTCCTTATTTTTCACTCTGAGATTGCATTTCACTTCAGACGGCAGCCCCGTGGACTGTGATTAGAAAGGGCATCTGAATTGGTAGAATTGGTGCATCCCATCAGCATGAGGCGAGCACATGCATTTCAAGTGGAAGTGATGCTACCTAGTTCTGAGAACATGGAATGCTAATGACACGGGCCATTATTTTTCTCACTTGTTTTTCAGGCCTCTTTCCCACAAATGTCTGACATACTGAATTCACTCTTCTCCTTCAGGATTCTGCATGAATGTATTTGGCATCACAGCAAGTCCTTTCCCCAAGAACTTAGTGGAATAGCTTATCTTTTGGCTGATTTCTCCTCTGGGCACAGATGGAACAAAATGAATGACACATTTTTAGAAGGCTTCTCTCAAATCCATATGTTATATTTTGTGGCCATCACTCATATTTTCTGTCACACTGGCCAGATAGCAGCTGCTGAATAATGTGTTAGGTACATGGTCCTTTCATATGCCCTTTGGGTTGTTTCTAGATTTAATTTCACTGTACAACACACAAATGTTTTTCTAATCAGAGATATAACAGTTGAAAAATAATATAATTCAGTTATCTAATTTGAAGTCCCTAGCAAAGATGCAGTCGGTTATGCCTATAATCCTGGTGACTCAATAAGCTGAGGCAGGAGAATAGCAAGTTCAAGACCAACAACCTAATGAGATTTTGTCTTAAAATAAAATAAGGGACTGGGGCGGGGGGTAATGCAGTGATAGAGCAAGACCCTGAATTTAATTTAATTTCTAGAACCAAAAAAAAAAAATTCTCTTTTTGGTATCAGGAATTGAACTCAGGACCTGGTGCTTGTCAGACAGGTGCTGTACCCCTGAACTATACCCTCAACCCTTAGAAAAGGAAATTCTTAAATGTTTTCTCATTCATTCTAGCTGCGAGACTCCTCCCTTACTACCCAATATAGATCATCATATTAGAAATATATCAACTATAGTCACCCCTCATTCCAAGAGATCAGTGGGAGATTTTCCACATGCATCAAAATTAAGGCTACTCAGGCCACTTGTATGTAAAGGCATAGTGTCTGCACATAACCTAGGCATATTTCCCATATACTTTTTTTTTTCAGGGTAATGCCATCATTTTAATAAGTAATGCTGGGGTAATAGAATGTAACTTTTATCATAGGAACATCCTTGTATGACCATAGGTTCCCATATACTTTAAATCCTCTCTAGACTACTTGTGATACCTAATGCAATGTAAATGCAGTGTGAATAGTTGTCATATTATTTTGTTAGGGAATAAAGTCAAGAAAAAATTCTGTGCATTTTCAGCACGAATGCATTTTTACCTATTTTTCAATCTGAAGTTGGTTAAGTCTGTTGATGTGGAACCCACAGCTATGGAAGGGTGACACAACTTGGCTGCATTGAGACCAAAAATATCACCAATAAGGGTGAGCATTTCCCAAATGTGTGTACCATTGTGATTGTATTACATTTATATTGGTTGGAATTTTGACCTTACAATATAGAAGTCTCAGCACTAACCCCTGCTGAACTGATTCTGTGGGCTTTATATTGTACCCCAGTGATAGCAAACATTCATTTACAACTGAAATCTGAGGAAAAGCAATATATTTGGAGCAACTCATAGCACTTTACTCTTATATTCTTTTGTTTGTTCTTTTTATATTTATTGCATTAAAACTGACCTATTATGAATAATGTAGCATGCAGTTTTAAAGGTTTTCTCTTCCATTCCTTCACTCATTGGTGCTGTGGACTGAGTCCAGGGAGGTTTGTGCATGGTGGGCAAGGATCCTCACCACGGAGCTCTCCTCTAAGCCCCCATTTACAAAATTTTAGGCTTTTCTGTTTGTTGCTTTTTTTCCATTTATAAGATTTTGAAGTGACAAAATCAACATACTAAAAAATAAATCAACATATTAATATGAATTTATCCTCATATGACATCAGAATTTATCAAAGTTGAGACCTTTAGCCTAAAATGGGATGAAATAACTGGTTTTTTCATTTAACATTATGCGTAATAGTTTACCAACTAATACCACAAAGATTAAAATTATTATCTCATCTTTAATAGCCCACTTGTTTTGATTGCTTTTTTTTTTTTTTTCTTTTTGTGGTACCAGGGATCAAACTCAGGACCTTGTGCTCCCCAGGCAAGCACTTATTCCACTGAGCTATCTCCCCAGCCCACTTGATATTACATTTCATAGGTTCATGTTGATTTAAAAACATGTAATGTTCTTCCTAAACACAAGTAGCAAGTCTGTTATTTCTTAATGTTTGTACTATTAACTGCATCTCCATTCATTTAACCACTCCAGTTTTTGTAATTTTTTATGTAGGATTAATGACTTTTATAGTGGTCATTATTACAGTATCATTTTACTCTAGGAATTATAAATATATGCTCCAATTTTAAATTTACTGATTTCAGTGTCATCAGGACATAAGGAGATGCTCACGCCAGCTTCCATTCAGCATAGGATGCTTATCTCTGAAAGTGAGTAACCAAGCATTAACACTAAGTCTTTGGCTGGCAGGGTACCATATGCCTAAAGTCCCAGCTATACAAGAGACTGAGGTAGGTGAATCACTTGAGTCCAGCAGTCTGAAACCAACCAGGGCAGCATAGAATAACCACCAGATGGTAGCACTGAATCCAAAGGACATACTTGATGTATCAGAGGTTAGTATTGTTACTTAGATTTTCTGGGGATCTATGATCATTGGTCACCAATTCTCAATAGATTCAAGGTGCTGAAATTGGCTCTAAAGTGTACAGTGGGTTCTCAACACCCTTCCAGAGGCTGAGATCAGGCTAGGAATAGAGCACAGCATAAGCACCTGCCTGGCAAGCACAGGGTCCTGAGTTTGATTCCTGATACCAAGAAAAGAAAAGAAAAGAAAAGAAAAGAAAGAAAGAAAGAAAGAAAGAAAGAAAGAAAGAAAGAAAGAAAGAAAGAAAGAAAGAAAAGAAAGGAAAGAAAGTTCCAAAGGCTGAGATCAAAGCTGTATAACTACAGTCAAAACTAAATTTGCATGTGTCCCTATCATAACATTGAACAGAATTTGTTTTCCCTGTGTTTATATTCATGCTAAGAAAAATCTTGAGCATTTAAATCTAATGTTGAATACAGTATTACATGCAAGATTAGGCAAAATTTTCCTGAAGACTGGAGATTTTTATTCAGATAATGGTTTGTTTTTTTTTTTTTTTTTTTTTAATTGACTACTCTATTCAGGCACTGTGAAATTTTAGGTCACTCAGGAGTTATCACATATTAGTCCAGTCAAATTTTTCCCTCTTCTGGGGTCTGAAAATAACATGATTTCCCCTTATCAGTTATCTGACTGTTAGCAAACTTCTAATATGCATCTTATGGAGATCGATCATTCTAGGTTGTAAATGCTAACGGCTCTAACTTCTGTCTGAGCTAAGTAGTCTTTTGTTGGGGGATACATTTTGCATATCCACAAGAACCATTGCCAAAGGCCTAGGCTCAGAAGGAAGATAAAAAGGGATTTATATCTGACAGCAATCTTTGTCTCTTTTAATACCATTTTATTGAATTCTTCATAAGGTAAAAACTACTCAGTGAGTCTAAAGATATACAAATTAGGCCCAGAAAATCAAGCACATTTGATGATATAGCAGAGAGACAGTAAAACTTTATATAATGCAGTGTGCTTTATTTTTATATAGCCTAATTCATAGTATCACAAGACACTTTATAGAAAGAATCAATTGGAAGCTTAAAAGAAAAAGGAAACTTTTAAAGTGGGATTTAAGGACAGAATGTACTCTTAATTTTGCATTTATCTTGCCACCAAATCAGAATCACTATGCCTTCCTTATGTACCACCATTACTAAAGTTGGACTTAAGATTTTCCCTGCAAGCAAGCTCTGCACTTACTTCCAGCCTAGCAGAGGGAGGTTGCTTTGTTCCCTTGCTGGTTCGCCAGTACAAAAAGGCACTGTCTCTGCAATAGCTTGCCAGTCAACCTTGGGCAGAATTGCCCCTCAAAGTCCATGCCTCATTGTTATCTTCTTGTTACAATGGTGCCTCTGTTCCTGAACTTAGTTCTTTCCATAGTTCTTACCACTGCTGGCTTGCAAGCATGTGCAGCAGGAATCATGGGACAAATCCTATGACCAGAGTCATGGGAAGAAATAAGTTCACAAATCAAGGCACCACTGTATGAAAGTCAGCCCTCAGGTAGGTGATCATGGTGGTACACAGCTGTAATCCCAAGTTTGAGCTCAGTCTTGACAGCCTAGTGAGACCCTATCTCAAAAAAATGAAATAAATGAAGCTCTCAGTAGGTCACCAGAATTTTTGCCTTTGTATGTCTGATGTTATTCCCTCTGCTATCACTGAATATTGTATATGCACGTGTGTGTGTGTGTGTGTGTGTGTGTGTGTGTGTGTGTGTGAATTTTGGGGGTTGCTCAAACTATTACGCTTACTGATTTTATCTTAGCCCACTTTGTGTTACCGTAGCAGAATACTACTGACCAGGTAATTTATTAATAGCAGCAGTTTACCTCCACAGTCTGGGGACAGGGAGAAGATCAAGGTGCTGCCACACTTAGTTGTCCAGTGAGGGCTGCTGTGTGTCTCAGAGACAGCGCTACAGAGGACGAGGTTGGTGTCTTCACATTACAAACGCAGAGGACAGCGAAGGGAACGCTTGTAAAGCATCCTTTACCAGAGCTGCCGTCTCACCTATGAGAGAAGCGCCAGATGACCTAAGCACCTCTTAGGACTCCAGCTCCTGCATTGTCACAGTGGCCATTAACTTTTACTCCCCCAAATTTTGGAAAGAACACATGTGAACCATATCATTGCAGAGGCGATTTTTAGTTAAAAAAATATTTAACACAATCCCTTTATAATTTTCTTAAAATTATTACCTAGATTTAAATTTTCCTGTGAAATGTACACAAAGTTGTGTGTGTGTGCACATACATACATGTATGTATGTGTTACCTATAGTTTAAAAATGAATGTTGTCTGTTCAGGCTATAATAGCATAGTATTGTAAACTGGGTGGCTTATAAACAACAGAAATAAATTTATCCTAGTTGTGGAGCTGCAAAGTCCAGGGTGCAGCTGTGTGGTGTGTGGGAGGGCCGCTTGCTGGCTCACAGGCAGCATCTTTGCCGTGTGTGTCCTAGAGGAAGCGACAGGCTGGCAATGGAGTCTTACAGGAAACTGGTTCCACTCTCCCAAACTCCTTCCTCATGACATGGTTGCCTCACAAGGGTTCTAACTCCTGGAACCATCTCCTGGAGGGAGGATTCCGGAGTATGAATTTTGAGAGGACACAGTCTATACCTCAGGTTTGTTTGTTTGTTTGTTTATTTATTTATTTATTTATTTATTTATTGGTCTTTTTGAGCCAGGGTCTCACTATGCAGTTCAGGCTGGCCTTGAGCTCACTTTTGTAGCCCAGGCTGGTCTCGAACTCACACCGATCCTCCTGCCTCAGCCTCCCAAGTGCTGGGATTACAGGCGTGCGCCACCACGCCCGGCTAACCTCAGGTTTAATAAATTAAAGCTATATTACCACTAAGCTTAAGACATTGAATGTTACCATTTTAAAAATATCTTTATAACTGGATTATCCTATCCATTAATGTAAAGTTTCTCCATTTAGCTTGATCTTCTTTACTGTAGTACTTTCCTGTATATTTTTTAGATCTTTTGAGTTTATTCCTAGATATAACATTTATTTTTACCATTCTTGTGTACAGTGTCTTTTGTGTGTGCCTTTTTGAGACAGGGTCTTGCTATGCAGTTCATGTTGGCCTTGAGCCCACTTATTGTGGCCCAGGCTGGTCTTGAACTTGCACTGATCCTCCTGCCTCCAGTGTCCTTTAACATAGTATTTTTCCCACTTAATGTAAAATATGTAGAAATGCAGTTAAGAATAGCTGCACGTGGGGTGCACTGGCAAAGACCAGCAAGTGGTGGAGTTTGGGGCATTCTGTGGTTTTTGGAAGAGTCTTCAAGCAGTCACCATGTCAAGGAGCACAGAAGTTTCTCTTTCTTCGTATGATGAAGATCAGGGATCTAGACTTATCTGAAAAGCAAAAGAGGCGCTGTTTGTCCCTATTGGGACGGCTGGCTTTGCAGCAGTTCTCACGTCTGTGCCATAGAGATTGAAGAGTGGGGGAAATACTAAAATGTCGTGTGCCTGGCCGCATGTGTGGAGCAGCCCAAGGTTTTGTTGTTGATGGAGTGAGTCTGAGCATGAGCTATTCCATGCATCGGGAGTTCTGGGCAAAGCCTAAACCTGAGAGGAAGAGATGCTGTCTCGGACTCCTTGTCTGAGTTAGACATCCCATGTTGAGCTTACATGTTTGTGTCATAAATAAATCCTTTGATCTCTTTCAAACTGTAAAAAAAAAAAAAAAAAAAGGAAGAAATACAATCAGATAGGAGGAGCGGTGGTAGCTATCTTTCTCATTTTTAAAAAATTTTACATAAGTGTCCATTTATTAATGTGGTAAGATGAGTCCATTTTATTTTAAATAATGTGTCCATTTTACAACTAAAAAAAAAAGACATTTAGATGCCCTTTCCTAAGTTAAGGAAATTGCCTTATATTCTTGGTTTCCTAAGTATTTTTACAATTTTTGAATAATATTGAATTTATCAAATGCTTTTCTGGGGAAATATTGAGACAGTTATGGTTTTTCTTGTTTTAAATTAATCTAATGAATTATATTAATGGGATTTTTACCTGGGGTTTCTAGAATGAACCTAATCTGATCATAGTAAGTTACCTATTTGTACATTATTGGATTTATTTTTCTACAATTCTGTTTAGCAGTTTGCATTTGTGTTTAAGAGTGAGCTCAACTGGAATTTTCATGTACTTGATTGATTGGTATTTTTTTCAAGCTGTATGAGCCTCAGAAAATATATTGTAGGTTATTGCCTCTTTTTCTTTCCCAATGAAAGACTTTGGTAATATTGAAACTGTCTTTTTTTTTTTTTTTCCTTTTTGAGACAGGGTCTCACTATGCAGTTCAGGCTGGCCTTGAGCTCACTTTTTAAAAAAAATTTTTAAATTTTATTTATCATTTTTTCTTGTTTCAGATCTTTTGTTTGTTTATTTATTTTTATGGCCGGCTCAGCCTGCCCTCAGGGCAGGGCTGGCGCAGCATGTGGTGCAGGGGATGGAACCGCGGTCCCTGAAGCCGCCTAAGCTTTCCTAAGCAGGCGCTTTAGACCACTGAGCCATCCTGCCGGGCCCCTTGAGCTCACTTTTGTAGCCCAAGTTGGTCTCAAACTCGCACTGATCCTCCTGCCTCAGCCTCCCAAGTGCTGGGATTAACAGGCGTGTGCCACCACGTCCGACTGAAACTGTCTATTTCTTGACTGGTACAACTTACCAATAAAACCTTCTGGGCATTGTGAAAAGATTAACTATAGATCAAATAATGTTTATAGGACTACTCTGGTTCTCTATTTCCTAGTAAGTTGCTTTCCATAATTCAATTTTTCTAGAAATTTATCTATTTCAACTAGGTTTTCAGGTTTATTGACTTATTTGTAGTTGCTTTTATCTTCTTAATCTCTTTAGCATCTCTTAGTGTATCTCTCTGTGCCTGTCCCACCAATATCCCCAGAATTGATTTTGTCCCCTCTTTATTATCGATGATCCATTTTGCCGTTTTGTCAGCCTTTCCTAAAAATCTTTTGATTTTTGTTTCTCTCAATTGTATCACTGCTTTTTACTTCAGTGTTTTTGTCCTTACCCTCTTATATTTACTTCCTACTATTGTTTTTCTAACAATAGTTGCAATAAAAAATTGCTCAGAAGAATGTTTAATTCAGTATTTCCATGGTTTCTTATATTTTCTAATGTAAGCATTAGAAATCAATTAACTATAACTTTCAAGTTTCAGAGTCTTCATCTAGTAAGTCCTATGCTTGGGCTTCTTCTTGAACAGTCTCGCTTAGTTTTTAATTTCTTTTTCCATCTCTGCAAGTCAAACACGTTTTCTTGTTTCTGTGAAAGTTTGTTTCTCTCTTTCGCTCTCTCTCTCTCTCTCTCTCTCTCTCTCTCTCTCTCTCTCTCTCTCTCGTTGCACACTGAACATTCTGAATATTATAATAATGTGGCAACTCTCAAAATCATATTCTTCTCTTTCTCCAGAACTTGTAGTTGATGTTTGTTGTAGGTTATTTGTATGTTTGATTACTTTTTGAACCTCTTTTTGTAAAGATTGTATATTTTGTTATGTGTGGCCCCTCAAGTCTGCATTCTATTACAAGCTATCTGGTTAGTATTTTGATAGTTTCCTTCAACATTTGGAGCTAACAGAAGTAAAAGTGGCTCTCCTACTCTTCACAGAGCTTCTGTTTTGAGGCACTGCTTCAACACTGAGTTAGTCTGTAGCAAACTTTGCTTTATCATTTATTGTCTGCTGGTCCTGAATTTGTTGTGTGGCCCAATCTGACTTAAAACTCAAAATCCTCCTACAAAGATACGCTATCACACCAAGTGCACTTCCTGTTCTCACAGAGCCTGAAGTCCAGCTACACATGAAAATTTGGGGGCTTCTTAGGCCTTTCTTATTATGCACCCAGCCCTAGGATTACATGTGGACTTCCATATTTTCCTTCTGTATTCACAGGAGCTTTTCTTTTTTTATTTACTTCTTTATTTAAATTTATGTATTTGGTATAGAGTCTCACTATGCAGCTCAGACTCAAGGGCTCAGCATGTCTAGGGGTGGGAATGGTGCAGCATGTGGTGCCAGGGACTAAACTGCATTCCCTGCGCTTGCCTGAGCAGGCACTTAGTCCACTGAGCTTATCTTGCTGATCCTCACAGTTCTTAAAGGTCCCCCATATACCTCCTTTTTCAACCTCTTCATTTGCAGGCTTCCCCCACCATCTCTTATTTTCTTATCTTAGTTGGTGTCCCTGGTTTTATGCTGTTGCAGCCAACACTTAAGCCCTTAAGTGCTTTTGAAAAAAGCCACTTGGGAAGCCACCCAGCAATGGTAAAGTTCCATGGTGGGCAAAGCAAAGTCAAATCTAGCAGCTAGTCCTTAACACAGCCATCAGATAGCTTAAAATCTACCATTAAAATTCTCTAAGAATCAAGTTCATATTTCTCCCTCTCGTCTGTAGACCTGTAGCAGAAGCATGGGCTGTGGTCCTCACAGCTGCCACAAATGCGAGCTGTGGGACTAGTACTGGGCTGTTGAATGCTTATTGACACTAAGTGGTTGTGTAGGCCTAGAATCCCAGTAACCTGAAGGCTGACACAGAAGATAGGGAATTGGACTCCAGCGTGAGCAAGTAGGCAAGACCTTGCCTCAAAATTAAATATGTTGGAGCTGTGGCTCAGTGCAAGGCCCTGAGTTAATCCCTAGGACTGAAAAAAAAAAAAAAAAGCGTTGATTTTTGATTATCTAGAATGCTGTCTTAAAAAAAAAAAAAAAAAAAAAAAAAAAAAAAAGATATCTTTTCTGTATTGAAAAAGAATATGTATTTTCCAGCTTCTGAAAATGTTCTTTTATGTCCATGTTATCTTGATAGTGTAGCTCACAGATTCTGTATTTTTCTACCTATTTGTCTAGTGGATCTATTGGTTGCTGAGATAAAGCAGTCACAATTTACCTGATAGTGGACTTGTCAGGGTCTTAGCCTGTCACTTTTGCTTCATGTATTTTGAAACTATATTGTTACATGCATGCATACTTGGAATTGTTAATTATTTCTGATATAACAATGAATCTTTTGGCCATGGAAATAGCTCAGTGGCTTAAGAACCTACCTGGCAAGTATAAGGTTCTGAGTTCAATCCCTGATATAAAATCAAAAACAAAAAAACCAAAGCAAAATAAAACAAAACCAAAAAAAAAAAAAAAAAAAAAAAAAACCCTTTTATCAATATGTAGCTTCCTTCTCTCAAATTTTTTTTAACTTCAAGATCATTTTTTATGATGTTATTTTAACTTTTGGAATGTACCTTGCTTATCTTTTCCCATAATTTTCATTTGATAGCTTTTTCAGCATGTCATTTGGTTTTAATTTTGTTCTAGCTTAGGGACCTTTTAAAGTACAGTATGTGAGATATGTGGTATTAGGCTTAGTACATTTGGTCTGTTTCTATTGTATCATTTGTCTTATTTGCCTAATTTTTTCCTAATTTATTTTATGTCTTCTTTCTTTCTTTTATGTTGGTTTGTATTATTGTTATCTTTCTTCATTCTGGTCCCTCTACAATCTAATATTTTGGAAACTGCTCATTCTGTTTATATTTTGGTGTTTACACTGGACTTTGGAAGTTTTAAAATTCTGTTTAACCTGCTTTAATCCATATCTCACTGTCTACTAAGACTTGATCAGAACTTTAGACTGTGTTCATGTACCATCAACTGTATGACCTGTGTGGTGTTATTTTATGTGTGTCTTGAGTTTTAATCTCACAAATGTAACAGTATTATTATAATCTGGTCCACATGTGTTTAGTGTTACCCATAATTATTTTCTCATTTGGTTTACTGTTCCTTCTGCATCTCAAATATTCCTTCTGGAACAATTTTCCTTCTTTTTCAATCTTTCAGAATTTCCTTTAATATGAATCTGCTGGCATCGGGCATGGTGACATAAGCCTATCATCCCAGCCTTGGGAGGCTGAGGAAGGAGAATTCCCATAAGTTTGGGGCTAGCCTGGGGTACAAAGTGAGTTCAAGGCAACTGTGACTTGCATAGTGAAAGCCTATCTCAACAGAGAGAGAGAGAGAGAGAGAGAGAGAGAGAGAGAGAGAGAGAGAG